>LPNX011012197.1:617692-672235 GCA_001517045.1 Pseudotsuga menziesii
GTAGTTTAGGGAGTTGCAACTGGAAAAAATGGTTTGTAAACTTCCATAATTTCTTTATTTTGAATTTTTTTTTTCATTAAATAATGGGTAATATACACCCTATCCAATCACAACATCAGAGTGTTTCATTCCTTTCCAGTGTCCAATATGTGAACTACATGTTTTTGATGCATTCACACCTTTACCAAGAGTAGGATATGAATGATTTGAACCTTGCTAGTGTGCAAGCCACAAATTTTCCCTTTTGGGGGTTCAAATCATATGCTCTTCCATCCATAAGTGCCCCTTTTGTGAGCAAAAAATGACACTTTGAGTATCATATTTTGAACTATCGTCACATATGAAGAACTGTTGATTTGAGTTATAACAATTAAGGGCCATTGCAATATATTAGTTCTTAAAATAACTGAAAGAGATTTCATGCAACTAAACATTAAGAGAATTTGTTTATAGAAATGACACTTTAATGGTGCCAAAGAGAATGTCATTAGATTCATCTTATTTTAATATGATTTATGTGTGTGTGTGTGTGTGTGTGTGTGTGTGTGTGTGTGTGTGTGTGTGTGTGTGTGTGTGTGTGTGTGAAATTGTACACAGAGTAGCAAGGTGACTTACAATCCAACATTTAGAAAAAAAACAAATTAATCCTATCTTAAACTAGAAAATTTGAGAACCATCAATTTCATTGAGGAGCGAATTTTTACTTTTAAAACTCTATACCCATCAAGAAAAAACTACACTTTAATAAAATTGATCACTTGGTTTATGTCATGTCCCCATTTTGGTGACATATGGATCATCCTATTAGCTATTTATTCCCTATGGTTTTAGGAGGAAAAACCATTAATTTCTTGGGATTAAATTTTGAAAACTAAGAAATTAATTAGTTAGAAGTAGTAATTAATATTTCCTAATGTTTGAATATGCACTTTGGATAAATTAATGTTATGAATGAGCTTTTATTTTAATAAAATAATGGAGACAATGGGACATGGGGGAACATTAAGAGGATAATGTTTGATCAAAGGAACCTTGCAAAATAATAAATAAATGAGAAAGCGTCTTATCTTGCACAAGAAGAAAGAAAAGAGAACTCACCTTAAAGATGGAAAGCAAGGAAAAAAAAGAAACATGATAAAGTAGTGAAAGTTGGCATAAAGTAGGAAGGAAGAAAAACAGTACAATACATGAAAGAAGGATAAAGAAGACAAAAAGTAGAAAGCAAGATAAAGCAGGACAAAAGAATAAAGTAGGATAAATAAGGAAGAAAAGCAGGATAAATAAATAAAGAAGTAAAGGTAGAAAGAAAAAAAGAAAAGCTTCAAAAGAACGCAAAGAAATAAAGTCCCATATTCCTCATGAGGGCGCACTAGCATAGATGAATGGATCAACAAGTTAATGCACTGTATAAAGGAAGAGGATCGCACCACTTTCATATCTTTTGAAAGTTTTTTTTTTGCATTGAGAGTATTTTTGCTTCTCTGACTTGGGAGATGTGCCCCTAGTCCAAGCTGGGAGATGTGCCCCTACTATTGAGAGGATGATAGAATTCAACCATTGTAAATAACTTGTATTGTAGGTTTGAAGAGTATTTGTAATAACCCCCAAGTGATAAACTTTATTTGTAATATTTTGAAAAGACTATTTTATTTTTTGAATGTGATCGAAGGACCTAGAATATGCCAATCGGTCCTTGGAGGAAAAATGTAATAGAAACGCTATGCTTGTAATAAAAATATGAATGACAGGGACAACTATGTTGAATGAGGAAATTATGCATGCGAGAGTGGGGGGTGTGAAGAGTAAATATTAAGGATACACCAGGTGTGGGAATGCCAGTATGATGCTGGACCCACCCTGGGGAATCAAGGATGTAATGGAAACGAAAATTCCTAGAGGAATTGGCTGCTAGCTGCAAAAGAACTAGGAAAAAAATATATAGATAAGGAAGCATATGCTAGGAGGCGGGACGTTGCTGAGTATGTTGGAACAAGAAATACTTTATGGGTGAGCACGCTATGTTAGGCAAGTGATTTATCACTGAAAATATGGACTAAGTTTGACTGTCACCATTCTTAGCATGCATAGTTTAGCTCAGGGGTTATTGAGGATGGAGTGATCTCTGCCTGATCTAAGGTTGGGTGGAACGTGGTTGTTCCCTTTTCATTGCGACTCTTTTACAAACCAGTCTCATTAATGAGGTTTTGTTCTTTCCATTCTATTGAACTCAGGGTATGTTGTTACGTGTATATTTGTGTTTCAATGTTAAGGAAATGATAATTAGTGGTTTCAATTTCACTAATGGAAATGATGCTTATGAAATATTATTCACACACTCTATTTTAGATGATTGTGCCTTGTATTGAGGAAAAAGGGAAACTCAAATGGTGCAATAGTTTATGTAAAGATTCACCAGCATATTGCATGTTTTCCTATGATTGATGAGCTTAGGGCATGTCTATAGAGGTATGAATTTATGCTTTAATGTTGCTAAAATGATAAGAATGCCTTTAGTTTTGTTAATGAAAAGTATGGTTGATGATTGGTATGGGATCATATGATTAGGATTGCATTGGTTCTATATATTATTAATGGTATGGAATGCACCTACTCTATTTTCAATCCACTGGAACTCATAGGTTAAGGAGTTCTTGGAAAAGGATAGTCATTCTCTGTGTGAATGAATGTGACTTGTTTTGATGATTTTGGGTTGCCTAATGGTTTCATAACATTCTGTAAAGAGTTACTTCCACACTATATGTTTCCCCTGATTTAAACACCTAAGATATTTGTTTCCTATGGGGAGGCTTGAGATTTGTTCTGGGTTAAACCATCCCTGACTTAATGAAGGTCATGTATAATACTTATAGTTTTGGGATCAGATTTGTGGCACTTGCATATACACTTTTTCCCTATAAAAGTTCAGGCCAGTGAAGGGAATATTAAGGAAAGGAGGGTCGAGATGGACGAAGGGGAAGATCAAAGGATCTAGACGACTTCTCTAAGGAAAAATGCTCAGAATTACGTTTTTTTTTTTTTGTAATGGTGGAAGGGTTAACTCGCAGGAAGAGTTTGTTGTCGGATGGATTGAGGGAATCAGATCAATGGCAGAAGTGGATTTTGAAACCTTAGCATGTATGAATAAATTAAGCTTTCATATTTATGAAATATTGTACACCGTGCATGTTTCAACGGCTGAGATTTTATCATGTTGGGGATCAATGGTGGGAGTATATTCCACAATGTCAATAAGCACATATAAATGAACTTTCAAGATTTGTAGAATTTGGTAGGCCCAGCGAAGATGAACGGTGAAGATCTAACAAGGATTTAGATTAACGGTGGAAGTTCATTTCGCAATGTCCAAAAGCATAGATAAATGAACGTTCAATATTTGCAAAATTCGATAGGTCCATCAAGGATGAGCAGTGGATATCAGAGCCGCAAGATCGATGGTTGAGATTGACAT
This sequence comes from Pseudotsuga menziesii, assembly GCA_001517045.1. NCBI lineage: Eukaryota > Viridiplantae > Streptophyta > Pinopsida > Pinales > Pinaceae > Pseudotsuga > Pseudotsuga menziesii. The sequence continues at coordinate 621,162 of LPNX011012197.1, forward strand.
CGCAGAATCAACGATGCAAAAGAATTCAAGTCGGAAAGCCAAAAATCAGAAAAGTGACGAGTGACCATACCACACTTTAGGATTTCTACTACCTGAAGTCAAAAATCAGAAGTTGGAAGGTGAAATATGAAAAGAAAATAAGGTGAACTTAAGAGTTCTGCCTACCATAATCTGCCTTCGAAATACGGAAGGCAGAAGATGAAAATAAAGTAATGATATATTAAGAGTTCTTCCTACCACAATCTTCCTCAAAAATACGGAAGGAGAAAGGAAGATGGAAAAATATGGAAAAAAATAAGGCAAACATAGGAGTTTTCACTCACCGCAATCCTTCTTCGGATTACAGAAGGCAGAAGGCGAAAGGTGAAAGGAGCATAAGACCAATTTAGGATATTCCTCCTACCATGACCGTCATGGTGAAATGCAGAAAGAGGAAGGAGGAAATGGTTAAGGAAATGTGTAGTGTGTTAAGTTTCCACAACCCACAATCCGTGTTATGGAATGCAGAATATGAAAAGCGAAAAGGCGAAAGCAAAAAAATTGAAGTGGAACTTCGATAAATTTGGAGGCCCAAAATCTGCAATCAACAATCTGCATCTAATATATATCGACGGACGAGGTTGAATCCATGAGAGATTAATGGTGAGGAATGAGTTTACGGAAAGGAAAGTGTGGAACAGGATAATCCTTGCAAAAAGGATTGTTGTTTTCATTTTAAGCTTAAGGGTAAATGTTCTGATAAATTTATAGCCCCTAATTCATATGAAATAATTTTTTTATGCATTTGATCAAGTTATGTGGGCATGTCACATATGGTATCAGAGCCACATGTTTCAACCCTGTCACCTTTTTAAGGAACATCTAGTTCTGCTGCACTATGGAAAAACTTTGTTCTAACCTTAACATTTTTAGTTTGGAATGTTTTGTGTACAAACATGAATTGTTCTGTAACAGGGCACCTTGATGTCCTTGAAAAATGAACATGAGTACACACCTAAAGAAGGTACACCATTACCTCTCCCAAGGCAACCAAAACCAGAGCGTTCTGAAGCTAGACATGTACTCGAAACCATGAAGAATTTGATAGTGGAAATACAAAGCTTCAAAGAAGGAAATGAACAACTGAAAAGGGCTCATGAAAAGTAGCAAGAGCTCAATGAGATATTATTGAAAAGCTTTCAGGAGAGGAACAATGGGGAAAACCACCAGCAAATGTAGGGAGGGACCCAAGAGTTGGGGACAGTGCCAAAAGAAAATACAGTTCCTCTTAGGAAACTCAAAAATATGGGAATCAACCCTGGACAAATGGGAAGAGAAAAGTAGACCACTTGGAAGGAGAATTAAATAAAATTAAACCCACCATTTTTTATGCGAAATCCAGGACTGAAGAGGAAGCAAAATCTTGGTTACTGGATATTAAAAAGTACTTTCAGATTTAAAACTACTGTAATAATATGAAGGTAATAATGGAAGTGTATAACTTGAAAGGAAAGGTCGGCAGTTGGTGGAAGGACTTAAAGATCTCCCATGGATTAAAAGAAAAGAACCTGGAATGGTTAGAGTTTAAGAAACTCTTCAAGAAGCAGTATTTATCATAAATCTATTATGAAAGGAAGACCACAGAATTTTAGTAATTGAAACTTGGTCAAATGACCATGGAGAAACTCATCAATAAATTTCTAGAGCTGCTACATTTTGTGTCATACATTAAAGAAGAAAAGGTAAAATTCCAATGATTCTTAAGCTACTTGCCATAGTCCTACAAAGATCAGATTGAATTTGATAACCCCAAGACTCTAGATGAAGTGTTAAGAAAAAAATGATTATGCTTTGAGAAGTATAAACAAAGGAATGACCTCTCCAAAGTTTGGAAGGACAAGAAGAAACAAAATGTAAACCTACGAAAGAAGGGATTCCAGCCACCACCCTTTAGGAACATGCCAAGGAATCCTAAAGGTAATTCCTACATCATAGATGGATAGTTTCAATGCAAGGATAATAAACCTGTGCACCTTGGACCAAAAGGGGCTGTTGGATCCCCTAAGGAACCTCTGAAGTGTTGGGAATCAGAAGGTCCCCAATTATGAAGGAACTGCCCACTTCTCCGTGAATCCAACAAGGTTGTACACAAATTGCAAGAAGCTTCCACCATTGGATAAATTGGCAAAAGTTTCCACCTGATTAATGCAACTCTTGAGGATCAGCAGGGAAGCTCATCAATCTGCAATTGTAGATATTTAAGGTACTATTTCTAACTGAAATCTCTCTATATTAATTAATGCAGGAGCTACTTTAAGTTACATCACTCCTAAAACGATGGAGAATTGTCATCTCACCAACATAAGTCATGTAAGGCCTTGGTCAGTCCAACTGGCCATTGGAGCAAAAAGGAACGTAACAGAGTTTTTTGCTAATTGTGAGATTTCAATACATGATCATGTAACTAGGATCAATTTGAATATTTTGCCCCTAGTTTCATATGATATGATTAGTGGCATGGATTGGTTAGAAAAGTATAATGTATTACTAAATTGCTTTGATAAAACCTTTACATATGTAGCTAAAGATAAAATGGTAAGGAAGGTAAATGGTTTTAGTAAGCCTATTTCTTTAAGGAATATATATGCCTTGAAATTGGGGAAGTGTTTGAGTAAGGGAAGTAATATCTATGGAGTAAAGATTGTTGACATACTCCTTAATGAAAACCCAAATCTATAAGGGACCACCAAGTTTTAAGTGAATTCATGGATGTGTTCCCAGAGGATATACCTCGACTTCTCCCTCCATGAGAAATAGATTTCTTCATTGAAATTATACATGGGTCTGCTCCAACATCCAAAGTACCTTATCGAATGAGTATCCCTTAGTTAACAGAATTGAAAATCCAGTTACAAGAACTACTACATAAGGGTTATATCAGGCCTAGTGTATCTCCTTGGGGAGCCCTAGTTTTATTTGTCAAGAAGAAGGATGGGGCTTTAAGACTGTGCATAGACTACAGACAATTAAATAAAGTGACCATCAAAAACAAGTATCCTCTGCCTTGGATTAACTATTTGTTCGATCAAGTAGGGGAATAAAAATTCTTCTTTAAGTTGGATTTGAGGTCTGGTTACCACCAGCCCAGGATTAAGGAAGAAGATGTTAATAAAACAACTTTTATGACCCGATATGGGCATTACGAATTCATAGTACTTCCTTTCAACTTGACCAATGCCCCTGCTACATTTATGTGTCTGATGAATAACATCTTTAACAAGTACTTGGATCAAAACTTGTTAATTTTCATTGACGATATCTTGATCTACTCAAGGAAAGAAGAAGAATATCAACAACACCTAAAAATCGTACTACAGACCCTAAGGGACCACCAACTCTTTACTAAGTTTGAGAAGTGTGAATTCTTCATGAAAAAATATTATTACTTAGGACATGTCATCTGAGAAAAAGGGATTGTGGTAGATCCATAGAAGATAAAAGCAATTATGGAATGGTCTCTGTCTAAGGATGTCACTGGAATTCAATCTTTCATGGGACTCATCGGGTACTACCGGAGGTTCATCCAAGGATTATCAAGGATAGCCTATCCTATAACTTCCTTACAAAGGAAGGGAGTAAATTTTGTATGGTCTGCAAAGTGTTAGAAGAGCTTTGAAAATCTAAAAAGACTTTTAACCATGGCCCCGATATTGAAGGTGGAGGAGCCCTATAAAGACTATACAGTATGTATTGATGCTAGAAAGGAGGGATTGGGGGGAATACTATCTAAAAAATGGCATGTGGTATGTTACAAATCTCGCAAGTTGAAGGATCATGAAATAAATTATGTAGTGCATGATCTAGAATTGGAAACATTATTGCATTCCTTAAAGATGTGGATTCACTACCTATTAGGGAAAAATTTCCAAGAGTGAAAAATAACACCTGCATAAAGAATCTATTTAATCATCCTGGAATCAATTCGAGACAAGCACTACGTATGGCCTTATTAAGTGAATTTGACCTTGAAGTGAAGCATATCAAAGGTAAGGAAAATAAAGTAGTTGATTCACTCAATTGAAGAACTCATGAAGTGTATGAGGTCACCGCGAGTCAACCAGAAGGTGATCTGTTGAGAAGAATAAAAATAACTAGCATTAATGATGTTGAATATGGAAATATACTGAATAAATTGCTAACAAAAAAAATAAACTTGAATGGAATGGAATTCAAAGTAGACCAGAAAGGATTAATTTGGTTTAAAAGAAGAATATACATGCCTAGTGTTGCAGATTTAAAATTGTTTATCTTGGATGATATGCACAAACCTCCTTATGAAAGACACCCTGGTTACCAAAAGATGATAACATCCCTCAAAAAGAAACTATTTTGGCCCAATTTGAAGGAAGATCCAGTTGATTACCTATCTAAATGTTTGGAATGTCAACAGGTGAAGGCTGAACACCAACATCCATCAGGTTTGTTACAACCCTTACCAATTCTTGAATGGAAATGGGAGGCAATATATTTGGATTTTATCACAGGTTTTTCATTGACTTAAAAACAACATGATTCAATTATGGTTTTAGTTGATAAATTAAGCAATTATGCTCATTTTATACTCATGAAATCGACTTATAAGGATGTCAATGTTGCATAAATATTCCTGAAGGAGATATTTCAACTTCATGGAGTTGCAAGGATGGTAATTTTTGAATGGGATGTCAATTTTACATAAAAAAAAATTTGGAAGTTGTTGTTTGTAGGATTAGAAACCAAGATAAAATTTGGCACTAGATATCAACTTGAAATAGATGGACAAACAAAATTAACCAATCAATTCATTAAGGACATGGTGAGTATTTATGTCATGGAAAGACCCACTAAGTGGGAAGACTATCTGCATCTGGCTGAGTTTGTATACAATAATGGCTAGGCCTCTGTTGATGTATTTGTAACTTTAGAATGTATTCACTTGTATATTTTTTATTATATTTCATTGTACCCCGACTGAGATGTTTGCTCCTCCAGTTGAGAGATTCATTAATATTATAAAGTCATGTAAAGTCATTGAGGTTAACCCTTCATTGTAAGTTGGGGCATTATATCCCATAGTTGAGTCATATTATGGTTATTAGACTCTCCTAGAGAATTTGGCCCTGTAGGGTAATTGTCAAATGGAAATTAATTATAAATAGAGAGTGAGACTCTCTATTTGAAACACAGGCTCACTCAAGAATAGCGCATGAGTGAGAGAGAAGTAGCTCCCACAAGTGAGAGAAAGAAAAATTATCGAAGATCATCTTTGTACTTTTGGGTTTTACTTTTTCTATTGGTGCTCATTCTATCTCTTAGGAAGTTGTGGGGTTTTCTCCTTTATGGTTTCCTCAAGGAAAAATATTTGTGTCTCTTGTATCTTGTGATTATTGTTTTGCATGCTATTCTCTCAGATAAGATCCTAGATCATATTGATTAAATGATAAAAATATAACATGGTCCTAAGAAGAAGACACTATGCAGCTGCATAAGCTAGGGATTCTTACTTTTTGGGTCTCTCTCCATAGACCATCAACAAAAGGAGGCTAGGATAACTCTCTATAGAAGGGTGCATCTTCCTGTCGAAGTAGAATCTGATTCCAGGCATTTTTTCTGTTTTTGGCATATCACTACTGCAGGAAATTAGGGTGTTTCACAGAAGTGGAATTTTTGAGTGAGCCCCAACATTGAAAAAGATGAGCTCCAGAGCCAGTTCGAGAATATCAAATTGGTAAGATCTAAATATTTTGTATTTCAATTTGACGTTCTCATTAAATATGTCTCATCACACCAAGCTTGATGAAAATTTTGAAGGAGATAATAACTTTCGAGCATGGAAGTATAGGATTTCAATTGTTCTTGAAGAAAATGAATTGGACACCTACATAAGTGGAGTGGTTTGAGTTCTAGAGGGAGATGAGGGTAAATCCTTACAAAAGAAGAACTTGGTCAAGGCCACGAGGATTATTGCTCATTTTATCAAGGATCACCTTATACCACATGTGTCTTCATTAAATACACCTAAAAATATGTTTGATTCCTTAACCAATCTATTTGAAGGGAAGAATATAAATTGGAAGATGAATTTACAAAATTAGTTGAAGAATGTAAAGATCCAGAATGCAGAGACCATATAGTAATACTTTAGAAGGGTCTCTCAAATCAAAGAAAAACTTGAAGCCATGGAAGAAGAAGTAGAGAATGGAGAAATTGTGATGAACACCTTGAATGGTCTCCATAGCTCATGGGAATCCTTCATTAAAGGTATTTGTGCTAGAAGAAAGTTAATCACCTTCAGCAGTCTGTGGGAGGAATGCTCACAAGAAGAAGCTCGAATAGTAGCTCGAGAAGAAAATATGGGAAATGAAGATTAAGCTATCACAACACACACCAAGAAAATCAGAAAGGAGCACTATAATCTCAAGAAAGGTAAGCATCCACACTAGAATCACAAAGATAACCCCAGAAGATATAGCAGAGATCTATTTAGTATCAGATTCTATACATGTGATGATAGAGGACACTTCTCCAGAGATTGTTCTAGAAATAAAGGTGGATCTCACAAGAAGAAAGACAAAAAAAGAAGACATCATGTTCACACTCTAGAGGATGATGAACCTCCCAGGAAGAGAGTTAGAGAATAAAGTGAAGAGTCTTCAAGCAATGAAGAGTATGTTTTGATTTCTTCTCTCAAGTGAATTGTTACACCTGGAATAAATGATTGGCTCATAGATAGTGGGGCTTCCAAGCATATGATGATATTTCAAGAATCCATTGTGAAACTATCCGAGCATGAGTCAGCCCACAAAGTGAAACTTGGGGATGGCTACTAGTATCCTATAAAAGGAAGTGGTGAAGCCTCCTATAAGCTAGAGTATGGAATGTCTATGAAGATGAAAGATGTATTATTTGTACTAGGACTAAAGAAGAATTTTCTCTACATATCTGCATTAGATGCAAAAGGAATGAGGGTTGCATTTGTAGATAGCCAAGTTCTTATGTGGCTAAATGGAAATACCATAGATGATGCAGTAGCGATTGGAGAGAAAGAGGGAGACTTATACAAATTAAAGGGCCAACCAGAACAAGATTTGGTCCATGAATCAGTAGATCCAAGTGAAACTTGTCATAGAAGGATTGCACATGTGCACTGTAGGGCACTACCACTTCCAAGAAACGTTGTTGAAGGTATTCCAGAAATACAAGCAAAGCATGAAGGCATTTGCAAAAGATGTGCAAAAGGAAAATAACACAAAGACAACATTTCCAAGTAGTGAGAGGAAGGCAAAAGGAACCTTGGAAATTATCCACTCTGATGTATGTGGTCCGATGTCATCTAGTTCATTGAGGCAGTATGTATATTTTGTTCTTTCATTAATGATTTTTATAGGAAGACATGGATATATTTCTTGTAAATAAAGGATGAAGTATTCAGTAAGCTCAAGGAATTCAAAGCCTTGATTGAGAACCGTATAGAGAAGAAAATAAGGACCTTTCGATCAGACAATGGCATATAATTCACATGAGATGAATTCAAGGAATTATGAAGAGAGTCAGGAATTAAGACGGATTTGACCACTCCATATAATCCACAATAGAATGGAGTTGCAAAAATGAAGAATAGAATGATTATGGAAGAAGAAAAGGCAATGCTTCATGATTAGGATCTTCCTATGCATCTATGGGCAGAAGTTGGTAGGAAAACTGTGTATGTAGAGAATCATACTCTGCATAGAGTACTTGAGAACAAGTCACCAAAAGAAGTATTCTTTGGAAAGAAACCAGAAGTCAACCATATCTGAATATTTCACTTCTCGACGTACATACACATTCTGAAAGAAAAGAGGACAAATTTATATCATTCAGGAAAGAAGGGTATATTTGTGAGATATATTGAAAGCTATAAGTCTTACATAATATATTTCCTAGGATTCAAGAAGATCGACATCAGCAGGGACATGAAATTTGATGAAGACTCATATTACAACAAATCCAGAAAGAGACATGTTGAAGACCTTGAAGAAACAAAAGTAACCAGGATCTGAGATACAACAATGAATAAAGAAACTCCAGAAGAAGATTGAGAAATGGAAGAATCCCAGGAACCTATAGATCCACCCCCTGAGAAGAATTATTACAAGAGGAAACAAGCATGGGTACATGAGTCTATCCAAGGTGTGGAGAGATATGGTGCTCCAAAAGAAATGCACAGAGAAAGGAAGAGAACTAGGTCCTACTCCAGTTATGTAGCCCTATTGTGTGACAGCATTGATAAAGAAGCTTCCAACTATGAAGAAGCAGTAGAAAAGAAAGAATGAAAGGATGCAGTGATCGAGGAGTACCAGTCAATCATGAAGAATTATGTTTGGGAGGTGGTCCCAAGACTAGAAGGGAAGTATGTTTTGACTTCCAAGTGGACCTAGAAGATCAAGCATGCTACAGATGGCATCATAGATAAATATAAAGTGATATTTGTGGCATGTGGCTTCTCCCAAAAGGAAGGAATAGATCATGAGGAAATGTTTACACCTGTATCCATATACACTTCCATCATATCAGTACTTTCTCTGGTCACAATGATGAAATTTAACTTTACACCAGATGGATGTCAAGACCATGTTCTTGAGTGGTGTAGTGGAAGAGGAAGTGTATGTGGAACAGCCACTCAGATTTGAGACACGTGATAGGGAGACTCATGTGTGCAAATTGAAGAAGGCCTTGTACAGTTTGAAACAAGAACCCAGGACGTGGTACGACATGATTGAAAGCTTCCTGAATATTTTGGGATTTAACAAGAGTATAGAGGATTCCAACCTTTACTACAAGTTTAAGGAAGGGAACCGAGTGATACTCCTACTCTATGTAGATGAATTGTTTGTGACCAGTGAGGATGGGTTGATTGCTGACACAAAGAGGAATATTGATGCCAAGTTTTAGATGAAGGAATTGGGTATGATGCACTACTTTCTAGGCATGGAGGTGTGGCAGAGTGCAGATGGAATCTCCCTTGGACAAGGGAAGTATGCAGTGGATATGCTGAAGAGGTTCGAGATGATGGACTGCAAGGACATGGCCACACCTATGGTATCGAACCTGAAGCTATTGAGTGATGCTTCATCAGAGTCGGTTGATGCCACATTGTATCATCAGATGATTGGATCCTTGATGTACATGACGAATACGAGACCAAGTATATTCATTGCTGTGAACACATTGAACCAGTTCCTAACAGATCCGAGACATGTTCACCTGATTGCTGCAAAGGATATTCTGAGGTACTTGAAGGGTAAAGTTGATTATGGGCTCAAGTATGAGGTGAATTGGAAGATTAACCTAGAGGGTTATGTGGATTTGGATTGGGTAGGTAGTTCCATTGGTAGGAAGAAAACTTCGAGGTGCTTCTTCAGTATGGGATCAAGTGTGCTCTCTTGGTTTAGAAGGAAGCAATCGTATGTGGAACTAAGTAGAGCCAAAGAAGAGTATGTCATAGCTTGTTCGGCTAGTTCTAAGGCAGTGTGGTTGAGGAAGCTAATGTATGATTTGTTTGATCTTCAATTTGATGCTACTTTTATATATTACGACAACCATAGTTGTGTGAAGTTGTTGGAGAACCTAGTGTTCCATGACAAGTCAAAGCATATCAAGATCAAGTATCACTATATCAGGGATATGGTGCAGATAGGAGAAGTGAAGCTCCATTATGTTGTAACAGACGAGAATATAGATGATGTATTAACCAAGTTGTTAGCGAGAGTGAATTCCGAGTACTTAAGAGAGAATCTTGGTGTTCTTTAGATAGAGGTTCCCTCCAAGGGGAAGTAATGAGTCTGGAAGACATAGATACACATGAGCTTTCCTGACATGGTGGCAGGCGGGGCCTCCCATGTTCATGATGTAAGTGGAGAGCCTTTCTTGGATGGTAGTACACATTTCCTACGATGTTGATGGATGTAAGTGATGGAGCCTTTCCTGGATGGTAGTATGTGTGTCCTACCATGCCGATGGACGTAAGTACTGGAGCCTTTCCTGGATGGTAGTAGGTGTGTTCTACCATGCCGATGGATGTAAGTGTTGGATCCTTTCACGGATGGTAGTATATTTGTCCTACGATGCCGATGGATGTAACTGGTGGAAGCCTTTTCCTGTATGGTAGTAGTTTTTTCTTACCATGCTAGTGAATGTGAGAGTTTTGTGTTATGTCTATCTGGGATGTGATCTGTGTGACGATGAGATGATCTGAAGATGATGAGTTAATAATAGGGTACAAAGGTATTGAAAGGCATGTAATCAGTCTTGGGATTCTCCTTCAGGTATTGCAGTTGCATATAATCAGTCCTGGGAGATCTTGGAGGTTTTGCAAGAGGCATGTAATAAGTCTTGGGCTGTACCTACTTAATGGATTTATTGCAAATATGATGAAGACCTACATGGAGGACCGGCCTACATCTAGTATGAAAAGGGGTTGGATTTTTAGAACTTCCTATGATGAGTATATTTGAGAGATAGCACCATTTTCTCGAGATAATAGCATCAGTGATGATGATGATCCGGTGACAAAAACTTGTGCTAATGAACTGTCTCAAGAGAATACCTTCCTAGTTACGAGGGAGTGTAGATGTATTTGTAAATTTAGAATGTATTCACTTTCATATTTATTATGGTATTTTATTGTACTGAGACAGATATGTTTGTTCCTCTGATATGGAGAGTCATTAATATAATAAAGTCATGTAAATTCATTGAGGTTAACCCTCCATTGTAAGTCAAGACATTAGATCCCATAGTTGAGTGATATTAGGGTTATTAGAATCTCCTAGAGAAGTCGTCCCTGTAGAGTAATTTTCAAGTGGAAATTAAGTATAAATAGAGAGTGAGACTCTCTATTTGAAACACACACTCACTCAAGAAAAGCACATCAGTGAGAGAGGAGTAGCTCGCACAAGTTAGAGAGAGAGAACAATTGTCGAAGATCATCTTTGTACTTTTGGGTTTTACTTTTTCTATTGGTGCTCTTTCTATATCTGAGGAAGTTGCGGGATTTTCTCCTATATGGTTTTCCCAAGGAAAAATATTTTTGTCTCTTGTCTCTTGTGATTATTATTGTGCATGTTATTCTCTCAAATAAGATCCTAGATCATATTCATTAAACGATAAAAATCTAAAAACCTCTTCCAAGATGAGGGAATTTGAAATCTTGTATGGAAGGAAGTGTACTACCCTTGTGTTGGTGGTTAGCAACAACCCCTTCATTTCTCATTAAGATGAAGGGAGATCAGCTCTCCCTTTTATAATTTACCTATTTAAAATTATAAAAGAGTGCCTTCAAAATCTTTGATTCTGAAGGCACTCTCGATTGTAGAAGAGTAAAATGACATATTAGAAGTTGATGAAAACATTTTCATGAACTTGGTAATTAGCAGCTGTCAGTTTCATAAATTTTTATATAATCAATTTTATCATTAAGTTAAATTTATCTGATTATATATGATTTAAGAAACTTAAAGGGATAGTATGCTAAATGGGAATCAACGAAACACATTTTTTGAATTTGTTTGAAGCTGGATATGGATGAGATATTATAAGTTCTAAACTCCTAGAACTAAAGGTGATTTATTAAATTAAAACTCTTACTAAAGCTAACGTTCACATTTCATATGTAATATCTTACCATGACTTTGTAAAAATTGTATATATATAGTTACTAAATAAATAAGTATCATTTGGAAATCTTCATATGTTATAGTTTTATAGCTTAGCATCCTATCAAATTCGATTTAGGATATTAATGGATGGGATTTTGTAAAGTTTTAAAACTAGATTTATGAAATTTTATGTATATACATGGCATAAATGATAAATTGGATCATTAGTTAGTTATCATGCAAAACATTAGGGTGTATGTTTTTGATACTATATCACCTTGTCAATAAACGCTACCACCTTTCACGAATAAACTGGAGACCATTAATTGACAGTAATTACGAGGATACATCACCCATATGTCAAATAAATAACACCTGTTACTTGGATCACTGCGTTGGCATGGAGATTTGGCTAACACCTTGTGATTAACTAACAGCTGTGAATATATTGATGAATCGTATCAACAAGAATTAATGTTGATAACCATTCCATTTCGTAACGATGTACGAGTTCATTATGACCACTATGTGTAATCAATGTCTCGATTTACGATCCATCAATCAAACAATCCCTGATATGTTGAATTGGTTAAGTTTTACTGTTAGTTGTGGCTAGACATGCATTTATCATAGCAAGACGCTGGTTGTAGTATTCATCATCGCTAAGTTCGGCTAAAATGGCCAAATTTAGAGCCCTCATATCTGTCAGATGTGAAGCATGTGAAGATTTGATATTTCTCATCATGTCATGCACCTGGATACCTATCCCTTCCCTCTTCACAACTCCATTCATTCCATTTCGTAACCAGGATAGTGGTGAAGAAGTCATGGCTCCGCTGAGTCATTTTGAAATATCAGAGTTAGAGCTTATAGAAGCAGATGAGAGGGTTGCCCTGCAATTTGAAAAGGTTGGATGGGGGCAGTTCTTTAGGTGTTTTGATGGCCATAACACAGAGGTGACCAAACTGTTTGCTTTGAGTTTGAAGGAAAACATAGCAGAGATTGGGAATTTTCAGTTTATCATTGACGAAGACAAAATCGCAGAGGCTACAAAGCTCTCGCAAATCGGAGAGCGATGGTTCAAGGGTGGCAAGGTGAATAAAAAGAAGTGTCTGTCCTTACTGTTGCCATTACCAGCTAGTGCAAAATTGAAGATAAGGGTTTCTGTCAGGTTCCTGAAGCCAGAATGGCGAGCCTTCTACGAGATTTTGGTCAGGTATGTGTCATGCAATGGACATTTTTCTCACCTGCACTATTACCACCTACGACTCCTGTTAGCATTAAAAGGCTGTAAGCTTAATCTACCATTTTATTTATGCCAAAGTATGAAACAAATGTCTCATTCGGTTCAAAGTTTCGATAACCCTGATAGAAGTCTATTTCAGCATGGTTTAGTCAAAATCATAATACAGCATCAACTGTCTTTGAATGGTAAATCGTGGGATGAATTTTTAACTGAATGTCAATTGGGGCCGACTCAATAGTAGCCAAACCCTTCCCCAAAGACTCGTAGGAAACGAAAGGATACTGTAAAGCCCGAGGTTAGTAATTTTCTTGAGACCGAATCAGAGGATAAAGGGCTTGAGGAAGCCAATCCACCCATAAATTCTGGTATCAGTAATGATGGTGTTGAGAACGTAGTTCCCTATTACTCTGAAGCAGCTTTGAACCTATCCCCATCTGATAAATGTTGTAGTACTCCTGTAAAAATAGAGGACAGGTTAACCGAAAGCAAATATATTAACGCTATTGATTGTAAAAATCTCTCCAAGCCAAATAATCTTCGTAAACATGGCAAGGAGTCTATGCATAAACTAGATCAACTAGCATAGGTATGCTGCGATAAAGGAGGGTTTGAATCAGAAAATCTCGTGTTTGTTCATTCGAGGAGAGTTACTAGAAGCATGAATAATGTACCTACAATTTATGTTCCTATGACTAATCAACAGGATACTCAGCCTTCAATTGTCCATGTTGAGGACGACGTTCCATCGTCGGTGCCTGACACTACTCATATAAATGAACCCACTCCTATAAAGGATAATAGTGCAAAATCAGTTAAAAACATTACAGAGTTGGGTAAGCCAGAAGTTTCTCCATCATATATGGATGCCTGTAGTCCGGATCTCGGACCCTCTTTTATCAATCTTCAATCATCTAGTCAAAACATAGATAATCCTGATCCTCCTCAGGCAGTCGATTCATGTCACGAAAATGAAGAGGAAACTCTTCAACAAATTCTAGATAGGGTATATGAGACCAAGATTATAGAATTGAAAGATGAACTTAAACAGTGTCAATCTAATGCAGCTTTGATAGAAGAGGAAAATAGGACTTTCAGGGAGGAGTTGCTGAACTAGATTAGCAAGTGGAAAAAAATGAATATCAAAAAGAACCAATATAAAAAGGCGAAAAAGTCAATGATAGGTACAAATCAACATCTCCTTGAACAAGTAGAAAAACAAAAGTTAATGATTATCAAGCTTAAAGCCAAGCTAGCCGAAGCCAAAAGGGTGGTTGATTTGCAAAGTAGAGCTTAATGACTATTTCCATTTTCAGTTACATAATTTGCCTCTCTATCAACAGGTAAAACAGCTTTGTTGTGCATGCCTGTAAAATCGCAGATTTTACAGGCACACATATATGAATTATAGTTTCTTTTATTATTTGTGTTTCAATTAGGTTTTAATAAGATGCCTTTGTTTGTCTAAAAACATGTGGATATGTCATCGCTCTTCTCCACAGTTTCAGGACGTTTCTAATATGTTGGATTTCAATTTGAAGACGTGGATGTTCATTGAAGACTGGAATTTTAACAACAGCCATGAATTTGCCAGTTCCTTTAAACCAGCAAATGTTCAGGCTAGTCATTTTTTTATCTTCTAGTGACAGGTGTCTGATGAAAAGAGATTCCATTCTCTTTGATAGTTATAGGAATCCTATAATATTGCATGTAGCATTGATGGGAAAACTAAATGGAAAGACTGATAGTATTATATAAGTTAGGAATTTTTGTGAAATAGGGGATGGAGTGACTGAAGAGAGACATACTTGAGATATATTTGATGCTGGTTTTATTTCCTTACTGAAGTTGGATCTTTGGATATGGGATGTAACTGGAACTATCCAAGTTGATATCATGACTGGTATTGTTTTGGATACACTCTATATTTCAGTGTATGATCTTCTATTTTAATATTAATACAGTATACTTTGTTATGCTTGTGTTTATTTATAATTTTCACTTTGAGTAAAGAGGAGCTGCGTTCGAAAAATGGAGATCTCGACGTTTCGATCCCTACTCTGGGATCATCATCAGGAGACAATTAGAAGCGTGAGGAAATGTGTAAGATGCCCGAGAGGTTTAAATATGAATCTTTAGGTTTAAGGTAAGAAAAGTCTCAGAAGGGTCGGCTTAAAAATTTTTAATTTTGTTTAAAAAATTTTACAAATAATGGAGTTGAAAATATAGGGTTTATAAGGAAAAGCTTAAAAATTCTTAATCATTTTAACCTAAATTTTTCAGTGAGTAATTTAAAACCTTTGATTGTAAATTATAAGTTTAAAAAAAACAAAAAAAACAAAAAAAAAAATTCTCTTAAGTTTTGAATTAAAAAAATTTCATTTAACAATTTTTAAAGGTATTTGATTATAAAAAATTTTATTTAGAATTGTTAATTTATTTTATTTAAGAAGTTTTTTATATATTTCACAATTAAAAAAAAATTTAAAAATAATATAACTATGTTAATTTTAATAAATACAAATTTTAAGGGTTTTTTTAATTTTATTATATATAAAATTGATTTTTAAATTAAGTTTTTTGAAAGACATTAATTATTAAATTTCAGTTAACCTAGACCTAAAAACTAGAAAAAGAAAGGGCTTATTAATAACAAAACTTAAAAATTTATAATTAATAAGCCCTTTCTTTTTCTAGTGTTTAGGTCTAGGTTAACTGAAATTTAATAATTAATATGTCTTTCAATAAAACTTAATTTAAAAATCAATTTTATATTTAATAAAATTAAAAAAACCCTTAAAATTTGTATTTATTAAAATTAACATAGTTATATTATTTTCAAAAAAAAATTTAATTGTGAAATATATAAAAAACTTCTTAAATAAAATAAATTAACAATTCTAAAAAAAAAAAATTTATAATCAAATACCTTTAAAAATTGTTAAATGAAAATTTTTTAATTCAAAACTTAAGAGAAAATTTTTTTTTTTTTTTCAAAACTTATAATTTACAATTAAAGGTTTTAAATTACTCACTTAAAAATTTACGTTAAAATGATTAAGAATTTTTAAGCTTTTCCTTATAAACCCTAAATTTTCAACTCCATTATTTGTAAAAAATTTTAAACAAAATTAAAAAATTTTAAGCCGACCCTTCTGAGACTTTTCTTACCTTCAACCTAAAGATTCATATTTAAACCTCTCGGGCATCTTACACATTTCCTCACGATTCTAATTGTCTCCTGATGATGATCCCAGAGTAGGGATCGAAACGTCGAGATCTCCATTTTTCGAATGCAGCTCCTCTTTACTCAATTTGCCACTGTGTAGATGACCACCTTCAAATTTTCACTTTGTCAGCCCAATATTATATTTGAATTAATATGTCATTGTGACTGAATTTATCAGTGTTTTTACTGTAAATTCAATATATAAGGATATGCATTTATGTCTATTAGATATCATTTGTATTTTTGCAGTGATTTCATACTAGACATTATCTTTTATTCAAATATCCATGTTGGTTATTAGTTATTAATTAATTAGACACTTCAGAAAATTGAAATAATTGTTTATTTTCAGTTTCTCTGTTAAGTTATTTTATAGCAGAATGAGTTAGTGTGTATGGCTTAAATATTTCTATTTAGATCATACACTTTATCTTTATGTTCATCTTATATTAATTAATAATTAATATAGTATTTAAAATCGCTCTCAGCTGAGATAGGATAGTTAGATCGTTTAGTTATTTATTATTCTAGTATTGTTACATTTAACAGTTGTTAAATCAAATCTGTGTAATTTTTAGAATAATTTTTAATAGTCTTTATATTTAGAAAACCGCTTCAAAAATCGAAGCCTTTCCATAAGAAAGCAATTATAGGATAGTTTAGGTAGTGGAAAATAATTTTAGGATTTATTTAGACAGAAATAACATTAGGATAGATTTTTGCTGAATTTTAGGTTCTCCTTAAGAGAAACATTTAGCTGGTAGCAGGACCATAACCTGCGAGATTTTGCTAATTCAAACACACCGGATGCTACTTTAAGCTGATTGTGTGGGAAAAATATCCTTGTTGACCTAGGTCAGAAAATCAGGCCAACAAATGGCACTAGAAGGAGGGCATGTTAATGAGTAATGGCAGGTGAAACTAATGAAAAAATTTTAACCAGTCAACATCCTCTAGAAGTCACTAGATCACCGTTTATAGAAACTGTTAGAAGTATCCTCGAACGTGATCCTGTTACCTCTCCATTTACTCCTGAGAAAAGCACTCAAACTTTAGAAGAATCACGACATATTCTTACAAGAGCATACGCTAATCAACTTGGTGTTTCTCCAATAGATTATGGTCTACCTAGATAGTAACGACATAATCCACAATTGACCATAGTTACTCAAGATTTGGAAGTAGCTGATAGCACTCCCCATCATTGGGTTGAAAGCCAACAAAGGAAAAATATTCAAACAAACACTGCTAGAAGACTAATTGCAGAAGGCGGTTTTGATCAGCCACCTTCTCCTCCTGAATCACCACCTGATAGTCCAAGACCATCCAATTCAGGAACTTCCTCAAGTTCTGAAAGAATTCCAATGGCAGGAAACATACCTGTAGGAGGAGGAGGCAATCCTCCACCTAATCCACCTAATCCACAACTCCCTTGGCTAAGAACACTTGCTGTAGCTATCCCTGTTGTACAGCATCCTTTGCCTAAACACTCAGATAAACTCCTCCCTAAGTTTAACCCAGATGACAAAGAACCTGCAGTGGTGCATGTTGACAAATTCATGTTGGTTGTTCAAACCTTGAACGTTTAGCATGAAGATGTAGTTTTTTGATTGTTTCCTCTAACTTTCAAAGGAAGAGCATCTACTTGGTATTTTTCGTTAGTACAGGGATCAATCACAAACTGGGGCGAATTTAATAAATCATTTTTAGATAAATTTGGGGAAGATAAAACACCTGCTCTCTTAGCCCTAGAGTTATCTAGGATCAAAATGGAACCTAAAGAAAGAATCAAAGATTTCAATCAGAGGTTTCTGACTTTAAAAAACAAAATTCCAATTACTTCTCAACCACCCGAGGATATCATTATTGAAAATTATATGCCAGCTTTACCAAAATATTCTGGGATGTTCGTTAAGAGAGCTGGGAAAACAACATTAGTAGAAACTTTTGAAGAAGCCATTAAAGTTGAGAAGGATTCCATGTCCTATGAACCAGATAGAAGTGGGAAATATGATACTTTTCCTCGTAGGAAGAGGGAAAAACTCAATTTAGACAAAGACAAAGCATTTGATATAGAACAACTGCAAAATGCTATTCAGACATTAACCAATGAAGTTGTAGGGTTAAAGAAAACCAATTATGAAGCTTCTCCTTCCAGGGGATATTTCAGAAACCAGTTTAGACAAAACCCAAATACAAATAATAAAAATACACCACCTGACATAGCAGCAAATGAAGAGATTTTTAATACAATTCGAGTTGTTTTATCTTTGTCTGAAACTCCTTCTAGTCAAGAAATAATTGAAAACGAAGAAGAAGAGGAATCAGAAAATGATGAAGAATCAGAAGAATCAGAAGAACCTCAACAAGTTAACGGTCATTTCTGGGACAGTCTTGTGAAAGAACATGAGAGTAAAAGTCCACCTATGGGACAACATGCCTATAATACTCGTAGTAGAGCATTCACAAACACTCCTGGAGCTTCGTCAAGTTCTACTACAAATAATGACAACAATAATGTACAGCCTAATAAACAAACTCAATCCGGCAAACAGACTCAATTAACCAAAATTACCCAGCCTATTCAAAATGCTCCAAAATTAGATTTACAATATGATATAATTGAATATTTAAAGAAGACACGTGCAAACATCAGTATGTACGACCTTCTTCAAATCTACCCAATGCCTAATAGTCATGTTATAAATCCCGCAATGAGTTCAATTATTCCTAATGCAAAACAAAATGTTGCTGCAAACAATTCTAATAATGATTCAACGGCTACTGAAAAAGGAAAAGCAATGGCTGACAAAGCCTTGCTTATGGGTAAGAATTCTAAATCAACCACACCTCCATTCTTACTCACCTTTGATATTTTCAATAGGAATGTTCATAACTGCATGGTAGACTCCGAAGCATCCTCCAATGTGATGCCTTTATTAGTATGTAAGAAATTGAATGGGAAATATGTTCCATCAAATTCTCAAATAACTCAATTGGACAGGACAAATGTAAAGGTTGTAGGGGAAATGAAAGATGTCTTAGTCAGGATTGCTTGTAACCCTTAGGTTTATCAAATTATAGATATTGGTGTTGCAGATATTCCAGATGCATATGGGCTATTTTTAAGTAGGGATTGGTCTCAACAGCTAAATGGATTCTTTGCCATGGACTGGTCAAAATTATGGTTACCTAAGAACGGAAAGTCAAATCAGATAAAAATAAATAGAGAAAGATATATGAAATATACTGTCACAGAATTCCATGATCCTAGCGAACCTGTTTTATTTTTAGATTGCATTATGGGGAATTCAATGTATGAATTGGGATTTGGTAATTTTAAAGTTGAAGCTTCTGCCTTTTCTGAAAATAAACAGCAATCTGAAATTAGTAATGTGACATCTGTTTCTCCTAACTCTTCATTCAAGGAAACCATTAATGATGTAGATAATCTGAATATTGTAAATATTATAGAAAGCAAAGTGGTTGTGAATAGTTATATTTGGACTTTATATTTTGATGGTGCGAAATCCAAAGAAGGAGCAGGAGCCGATTTCCTACTAGTAGACCCTCAGGGAAATAAAACATGTATAGCTTGTACAATGGAATTTAATTGTACAAACAATACTATAGAATATGAAGCTTTAATACAGGGTTTGAAAAAAGCGATTGATTTGAATATCAAAGAGTTAATTGCATACGGTAATTCTGAAATCATCGTCAGACAGGTTCGTAACTCTATTCACTGTTTATCTGAACATCTACAAAGTTATCAACGAGAGGTATGGAACCTTATCTCACATTTTGACGCATTTAACATAATTTATGTTCCTAGAAGTCAAAATCAAGAAGCAGACTTGTTAGAAAATGTAGCATCAAAGTTAATTCCGTCAGAAAATCTTACACCAGATTTCTTTTATGTTGAATTGATGTTTAGGCCTTCTATACCTGATAATATTTTTAATTGGCGTGTTTTTGAAAATGATGTGCAGGTACTAAATTTTCTGATGAATAAGGATACCTTTAAAGATTCAGCAATAGACGAAGTAACTCATGACGAAAATCTGCGGGATTTTTTGGTAATAAATGATTTTTGTTCAGTTGAAAAAGCTTTCGAAAAGGTAAAACCAGTCCCTAATTCAGTACTAAGATTAGAAAAGTTCTTTGATCTACAGAATAAATTTATATCTGTCCCTAATTGTAAAACTAATAGCTCTCAAATGAGGTATGAAACCGTAAATTTAGGAACAGAACTAAATCCCCAAACTATAAATATAGGAGTAGATTGCAACCCCGCAGAAAAAACAGCATTTATAAAATTGTTTAAGGAATTTAAAGATGTCTTTGCTTGGACATATGATGATTTGAAAACGTTCAACACACAAGTCATGCAACATATAATTCCAATTAAACAAGAGTCAAAGCCTTTTCAACAAAATCTTAGGAAATATCACCCATCACTAGAACCGACAATTAATAAGGAACTAAATAAATTGTTAGCTGCCAAGATTATTTTCCCCATCAAGCATACTCAATGGGTAGAAAACTTAGTACCAGTCAGGAAGAAAAATGGGGATATTAGGTTATGTGTAGATTTTAGAAATCTAAATAAGTCCTCTAAAAAGGATAATTACCCAGTTCCTCCCATGGAACAAATTCTTCAAAAGGCGTATGGGGCTGAGATACTATCACTCCTTGATGGTTTCTCAGGATACAATCAAATATTAGTTTCCCCAGATGATCAATTGAAAACTGCTTTTAGGACTCCATGGGGAACATATGCTTACCGCAAGATGCCCTTTGGGTTAATCAATGCGGGAGTAACTTTTCAACGGGAAATGGATATTGCTTTTAGAGGCTTAATTAACCATTCAGTCGTCATCTATTTGGATGATGTTACTGTATATTCTAAACATCGACCTGATCATCTTAATCATCTTAGAAAGGTATTTGAACGATGTAGAAAATTTGGAATATCCTTAAATCCTAAAAAAACAATATTTGCTATTTCAGAAGGTATTTTACTAGGTTGTGTGGTTTCAAAGCATGGAATCATGATTGATCCTAAAAGAACCCAAGCCATTTCAAAGATAACTTATCCTTCTAGTATGAAAGTTATGCAATCATTTCTTGGTAAAATAAATTTTGTTAGGAGATTCATTCCTAGTTTCTCTGAAATCATTCGTCCATTGCAGAAAATGATTAAGAAAGACGCTATTTTTAATTGGGGACAAACTGAAAAAGAGTCATTTCAGAAAATTTTAGAAGCCATTTCCGAAGCTCCTAGCCTGCTAAGCCCATATTTTAACAAAGATTTTATATTGTATACTTTTGCTTCTGATATTTCATATGCAGCAGTTTTAACCCAACTAAATCAGCAAAATAACGAAGTTCCAATTTCTTTCATGAGTTCAAATTTCAAAGGTGCTGAACTTAATTACCATGAAGTTGATAAACAAGCTTTTGCTATTTTTAAGGCTGTTAAACATTTTCGTCCATACTTATTGAAATCTAAAATGAAAATAATCGTCCCTTATTCCTCAGTCAGAAACTTGTTAGTGCAAAGAGACTTAGGTGAGAAAAGAGCACCTTGGATGACAGCCCTTCAAGAATATGACTTAGAAATTAAACCCTCAACAATAATCAAAGGTCAGGGATTATGTAAATTAGCTGCTGAAGCTACTCGTTTACCTAATGATAAAGCTGAAACTATCATTGATGAGGTTTTACTTACCAGAGAAATTTATTTTTATCCCCCACCACAAGATTCTTGGTATACAGACATAAGAATACTTTTGGAAATAGGAACTGCTCCTGATTACTTGGAACCAAGAAAGAAAAGAGCACTTAGATTGAAAGCTACCCCTTATTTATTAATTGATAATGTCCTCTTTTGGAGAAATTCAGATGGAGTATTGCTTCGATGTCTAGACAAAGATGAAACAGAAGTAATTCTGAAAGAGTTACATTCTGGACTAGCAGGAGGTCATTTTGGTGGAGAAACTACTGCACATAAAATTCTTAGGGTTGGTTATTATTGGCCTACCTTGTTTCGAGATTCCTATACTTTTGTTAGAAAATGTCAGGAATGTCAACTTGCTGCAGGAAGGGTTAAGAAACCTGATTTTCCTTTACAACCTGTTTCAGTTGAAAGACCCTTTCAGCAATGGGGTATTGATATAGTACGGCCAATAAATCCTCCCTCCTCTAAGCAACACAAATATATAATAACTGCAACAGATTATTTTACTCATTGGGCAGAAGCTGCACCATTAAGGGTTGTAAATACCAACCAGGTTGTTTTATTTTTAGAATTCTTTATCATAACAAGATTTGGTATTCTAGATTCCCTCGTCTTTGATAATGCTTCATATTTTTCATCAATTGAGTTAAATTAGTTTGCTTTAGAGAAGGGAATAAGAATCAGGTATTCAGCAAACTACCATCCTCATGGAAATGTTCTAGTTGAATCAACAAACAAAAATTTATTGAAAATTCTCAAAAGAACTATTGCAGTTCACCATCGTGATTGGCATACATAATTGGTCAATGCCCTTTGGGTAGACAGAGTGACTCCTAAGGCTGCTATAGGTAATTCACCCTTCTTCTTAGTATATGGAACTGAATCTATTTTACCACCAAATTTATTCTTACCTTCATTACAGTTAGCTCAGTCTGTTCAAGATGAAGAGTGTCCAGCAATGGAAAAGAGAATTAATACTCTGCTAAATCTTGAAGAAGAAAGAGAAAAGTCAAAACAACACTTTACAAAACATCAACAGATTGTGAAATCTTGGTTTAACCAATCCTTTAGTTCCAATCGAGAATTTCAGGTGGGAGACTTAGTTTTAAAATGGGATAAAGTGCACGAGGAAAAGGGAGATCATACTAAGTTTCAGAATTTTTGGTTAGGTCCCTTTGTTATTACTGAGAAAATAGGTCCAAGTACCTTTCGATTGCAAACACTTGAAGGTCAGTCCGAAACATTCCCCGTGAATGGACTGATCCTGAAAAAATATTTTTGTTGATATTTTCTGTCTTAAAATGTATATAATTTGTTTGTTGTTTGTAAATAATTTATATTTTTATACATAAACCGAATTTTATTCAGTTCATGGAATCTAAAGGATGATGATAAATTCATAAAACTCATATAATTTTCAAACATCATCCTATTATTACAGTCAGCTCTAATTCTGTTAATCAAATATTCCAAACTATCATAATCAAATATTTCAGATTGTTAAATTTTTGTATATAATCAGTCGGTAATCTTTAGTTAGCAGCTGAAGAAATAAATGTAAATAAATAAATCTTCTGGTTAAAAACAATCAGTTTGCTTGTTAACTTGAAATTATGATACTAGACTGAAATCTTTTAAAAATTTGTGCAGGATGATCAAGGTTTCTTAAATCTATAAAAGACCTATTATCATTTTATTTTTAAATGTTACTCAGATTATTCCTCACCTTTTATTTTCTTATAAAAGTTAGGACAGCTTATTAAATGTCCTTTTCGAAGCTTGTACTTTTGAAAACTTTTACAGATCTCTGCCATCAGTCTTCAAAAGTATTTACAATCTGAAAAAAATTCAGAATTTGTTCTAGTGCTAAAATGAGAGACAGAAGGTCTTAGTAATAAGCCGGTCTGATCAGAATCATAATATCACTAGTATGACATTATTAGGAAACTAGTAATGGCTTTTGGTTTAACAAACCAAGAGATAAGGGGTCTCATCACGAGCCAGCTGATTCATTTTCTGGTGATATTAATGACTGACGTTACCATTTGGTCACCATGCTGGGTAATGATCTCTCATTTTATAAAATTTAAAAGATGAAAGTGAACAAAGAAAACATAAATTTTGATTGAAGAATAGGAGGTCTCATCACGAGCCGGCCTAATCATGATCATCATTGTTGTCTGGGATAACTTCATCTCTGATCACCAGGGTGATGGCTTTTGATTTAAAAAATTAAAAGACAAAAGGTCTCATCACGAGCCGGCTTGCTTATTCCAGACAGCTCTCGTGAATGATACTATCACATTGGGACACCATACCTAGATAGTAGTCTTCAGTCATAATTATTGTTTAAAGAAAAGAAAAGCAAATGAAAAGAAAATTATTATGTTTATGGAACAGATTCTGGAAAGTTTTTGGAAGAGTATATCTCTATGCTGATGGTATAGGTTATTTTTACTACGAAGTACTTTGTTTCGATCAAGATATTTTAAGTTTTTCCCTAACTAGATCTCTATTTCAAAAGATGGAATATTTCTGAGTTATACTTATGAATATGAATAAAAATAATGGTTTTTATTTAGATAAACAATTTTTGATTATTTTTAATGAGTTTTAAGATTTTGTTTATATCGTTTATAAGTTGTATGAGCAGAGATAACTGGTTTGCCCAGGTTGTCGCCATTTGTTGGCGGTCAACAACAACCCCTTCATTTCTCATTAAGATGAAGGGAGATCAGCTCTCCCTTTTATAATTTACCTATTTAAAATTATAAAAGAGTGCCTTCAAAATATTTGATTCTGAAGGCACTCTCGATTGTAGAAGAGTAAAATGACATATTAGAAGTTGATGAAAACATTTTCATGAACTTGGTAATTAGCAGCTGTCAGTTTCATAAGTCAGTTTCATAAATTTTTATATAATCAATTTTATCCTTAAGTTAAATTTATCTGATTATATATGATTTAAGAAACTTAAAGGGATAGTATGCTAAATGGGAATCAACGAAACACATTTTTTGAATTTGTTTGAAGCTGGATATGGATGAGATATTATAAGTTCTAAACTCCTAGAACTAAAGGTGATTTATTAAATTAAAACTCTTATTAAACCTAACGTTCACATTTCATATGTAATATCTTACCATGACTTTGTAAAAATTGTATATATATAGTTAGTAAATAAATAAGTATCATTTGGAAATCTTCATATGTTATAGTTTTATAGCTTAGCATCCTATCAAATTCGATTTAGGATATTAATGGATGGGATTTTGTAAAGTTTTAAAACTAGATTTATGAAATTTTATGTATATACATGGCATAAATGATAAATCGGATCATTAGTTAGTTATCTTGCAAAACATTAGGGTGTATGGTTTTGATACTATATCGCCTTGTCAATAAACGCTACCACCTTTCACGAATAAACTGGAGGAGACCATTAATTGACAGTGTTTACGAGGATACATCACCCATATGTCAAATAAATAACACTTGTTACTTGGATCGTTGCGTTGGCATGGAAATTTGGCTAACACCTTGTGATTAACTAACAGCTGTGAATATATTGATGAATCGTATCAACAGGAATTAATGTTGATAACCATTCCATTTCGTAACGATGTACGAGTTCATTATGACCACTATGTGTAATCAATGTCTCTCTTTACGATCCATCAATCAAACGAACCCTGATATGTTGAATTGGTTAAGTTTTACTGTTAGTCGTGGCTAGACATGCATTTATCATAGCAAGACGTTGGTTGTAGTATTCATCATCGCTAAGTTCGGCTAAAATGGCCAAATTTAGAGCCCTCATATCTGTCAGATGTGAAGCATGTGAAGATTTGATATTTCGCATCATGTCATGCACCTGGATACCTATCCCTTCCCTCTTCACAACTCCATTCATTCCATTTTATAACTAATATAGTGGTGAAGAAGCCATGGCTCCGCTGAGTCGTTTTGAAATCTCAGGTTCAGAGCTTATAGAAGCAGATGAGAGGGTTGCCTTGCAATTTGAAAAGGTTGGATGGGGGTAGTTCTTTAGGTGTTTTGATGGCCATAATGTAGAGGTGACCAAACTGTTTGCTTTGAGTTTGAAGGAAAACATAGCACAGATTGGGAATTTTCAGTTTATCATTGACGAAGACAAAATCGCAAAGGCTACAAAGCTCCTGCAAATCGGAGAGCGATGGTTCAAGGGTGGCAATGTGAATAAAAAGAAGTGTCTGTCCTTACTGTTTCCATTACCAGCTAGTGCAAAATTGAAGATAGGGGTTTCTGTCAGGTTCCTGAAGCCAGAATGGCGAGCCTTCTACAAGATTTTGGTCAGGTATGTGTCATGCAATGGATGTTTTTCTCACCTGCACTATTACCACCTACGACTCATGTTAGCATTAAAAGGCTGTAAGCTTAATCTACCATTTTATTTATGGCAAAGTATGAAAAAAATGTCTCATTCATTTCAAAGTTTCGATAACCCTGATAGAAGTCTATTTCAACATGGTTTAGTCAAAATCATAATGTAGCATCAACTGTCTTTGAATGGTAAATCGTGGGATGAATTTTTAACTGAAAGTCAATTGGGGCCGACTCAATACTGGCCAAACCCTTCCCCAAATACTCGTAGGAAATGAAAGGCTACTGTAAAGCCCGAGGTTAGTAATGTTCCTGAGACCGAATCAGAGGATAAAGGGCTTGAGGAAGCCAATCCACCCATAAATGCTGGTATCAGTAATGATGGTGTTGAGAACGTAGTTCCCTGTTACTCTGAAGTAGCTTTGAACCTATCCCCATCTGATAAATGTTGTAGTACTCCTGCAAAAATAGAGGACAGGTTAACCGAAAGCAAAGATATTAACGCTGTTGATTGTAAAAATCTCTCCGAGCCAAATAATCTTTGTAAACATGGCAAGGATTCTATGCATAAACTAGATCAACTAGCACAGGTATGCTGCGATAAAGGAGGGTTTGAATCAGAAAATCTTGTGTTTGTTCATTCGAGGAGAGTTACTAGAAGCATGAATAATGTACCTATAATTTCTGTTCCTATGACTAATCAACAGGGTACTCAGCCTTCGATTTTCCATGTTGAGGACGACGTTCCATCGTCGATGCCTGACACTACTCATATAAATGAACCCACTCCTATAAAGGATAATAGTGCAAAATCGGTTCAAAACATTACAGAGTCGGGTAAGGCAGAAGTTGCTCCATCATATATGGACGCCTGTAGTCCAGATCCTGAACCCTCTTTTATCAGTCTTCAATCATCTGGTCAAAACATAGATAATCCTGATCCTCCTCAGGCAGCTGATTTGTGTCACGAAAACGAAGAGGAAAATCTTCAACAAGTTCTGGATAGGGTATATGAGACCAAGATTATAGAATTGAAAGATGAACTTAAACAGTGTCAATCTAATGCAGCTTTGATAGAAGAGGAAAATAGGACTTTCAGGGAGGAGTTGTTGAACTAGATTAGCAGGTGGAAAGAAATGAATATCAAAAAGAACCAATATAAAAAGGCGAAAAATTCAATGATAGGTACAAATCAACATCTCCTTGAACAAGTAGGAAAACAAAATTTAATGATTATCAAGATTAAATCCAAGCTAGCCAAAGCCAAAAGGGTGGTTGATTTGCAAAGTAGAGCTTAATGACTATTTCCATTTTCGGTTACATAATTTGCCTCTCTATCAACAGGTAAAACAGCTTTGTTGTGCATGCCTGTAAAATCACAGATTTTACAGGCACACATATATGAATTATAGTTTCTTTTATTATTTCTGTTTCAATTGGGTTTTAATAAGATGCCTTTGTTTGTCTAAAAACAGGTGGATATGTCATCGCTCTTCTCCACAGCTTCAGGACGTTTCTAATATGCTAGATTTCAGTTTGAAGACGTGGTTGTTCATTGAAGACTGGAATTTCAACAACAGCCACGAATTTGCCAATTCCTTTAAACCAGCAAATGTTCAGGCTAGTCGTTCTTTTTATCTTCTAGTGACATGTGTCTAATGAAAAGTGATTCAATTCTCTTTGATAGTTATAAGAATCATATAATATTGCATGTAGCATTAATGGGAAAACTGAATGGAAAGACTGATAGTATTATATAAGTTTGGAATTTTTGTGAAATAGGGGATGGAGTGACTGAAGAGAGACATACTTGAGATATATTTGATGCTGGTTTTATTTCCTTACTGAAGTTGGATCTTTGGATATGGGATGTAACTGGAAATATCCAAGTTGATATCATGACTGGTATTGTTTTGGATACACTCTATATTTCAGTATATGATCTTCTATTTTAATATTAATACAGTATACTTTGTTATGCTTGTGTTTATTTATAATTTTCACTTTGTCAGCCCAATATTATATTTGAATTAATATGTCATTGTGACTGAATTTATCAGTGTTTTTACTGTAAATTCAAGATATAATGATATATATTTATGTCTATTAGATATCATTTGTATTTTTGCAGTGATTTCATACTAGACATTATCTTTTATTCAAATATCCATGTTGGTTATTAGTTATTAATTAATTAGACACTTCAGAAAATTGAAATAATTGTTTATTTTCAGTTTCTCTGTTAAGTTATTTTATAGCAAAATGATTTAGTGTGTATGGCTTAAATATTTCTATTTAGATCGTACACTTTATCTTTCTGTTCATCTTATATTAATTAATAATTAATATAGTATTTAAAATCGCTCTCAGCTGAGATAGGATAGTTAGATAGTTTAGTTATTTATTATTCTAGTATTGTTACATTTAACAGTTGTTAAATCAAATCTGTGTAATTTTTAGAATAATTTTTAATAGTCTTTATATTTAGAAAACTGCTTCAAAAATCAAAGCCTTTCCATAAGAAAGAAATTATAGGACAATTTAGGTAGTGGAAAATAATTTTAGGATTTATTTAGACAGAAATAACATTAGGATATATTTTTGCTGAATTTTAGGTTCTCCTTAAGAGAAAAATTCAGCTGGTAGCAGGACCATAACCTGCAAGATTTTGCTAATTCAAACACACCGGATGCTACTTTAAGCTGATTGTGTGGGAAAAATCTCCTTGTTGGCCTAGGTCAGAAAATCAGGCCAACACCTTGTTAGTTCGGATATCCTCGTGGATTGTTTGATGGTAGGACTAGAAATGTTGTAATACTTGGAACAAACCATTCGGGAAGTACAGAATAATTTGAAGGTGCCATAGGATCCTTCAAGCCAAAAAAGATCTCCTTGAAACAGAGAAGCTGCACCAAATTAGCACCACAATTCTGTGACCATTTCAAGTCTTGGAAAGGATTGGAATCGTGGAATACAAGCTTTCTCTTCCAGTTACACTTAATAATTTTAATGTTTTTTATATTTCATTACTAAAGAAATGTGTATATTATTCCACTCACCTCTTTGATTGGAATGTGGTACAGGTGGAACCAGAAGGTGAATTCTAGGTGGAACCTGTACACATTTTGGATAGGAAAAAAACTATGCTTTGGAACCAAGTCATCACTTGCATTAAGGTGGAATGGAAGTACTTTATCCTGAAGGAGGCAACCTAGGAATTAGAAGATGTCCTGAGAAATAAGTACCCAGGTCTATCCCCAGGAACTATGGAAGAGGAATGAGAACACTATGGACAGTGTTACAATAAGGGGGAAAGGATATAATATCCCTTAATTGATAAAATTTATTTCTAATTTATTTTTTTGAATGTGATTAGCGGACTTGGAATATGCCAATAGGTCTTTGGAGGAAAAATGTAACTGAAACATTATGCTTGTAATAAAAATTTGAATGATAGGGACAACCATGTTGAATGAGAAATTATACATGCGAGAGTGGGGGACGTGAAAAGTCAATATCATGGAGGTTACACTAGGCGTGGGAATGCCTGTATGGAGCTAGATCCACCTTGGGGAATCAAGGATGTTATGGAAATATAAATTCCTAGAGGAATTAGTCATTAACTATAAAATACCTAGGAAAATAAAAAAAAGTATAAATAAGGAAGCAGATGCTAGGAGTCAGGACATCGCTGAGTATGGTGGAACAAGGAATACTTGTTGGGTGAGCACTCTGCGTTAGGAAAGTGATTTCTCACTGAAGAAATAGAATAAGATTAGGGGTTATTGAGGACTAAGTGATATGTGCCTAATCTACGGTTGGGTGGAACATGGTTGTTCCCTTTTCATTGCATCTCTTTTACAAACCGGTCTCATTACTGAGGTTTTTTTCCTGCCATTCTATTGAACTCAGGGTATGTTGTTCTATGTATATTTGTGTTTCAATGTCAAGGAAATGATAATTAGTGGTTTCAATTTCACTGATGGAAATGATGCTTACGAACTATTATTCACGCACTTTGTTTTAGATGTCCGTGCCTTGTATTGAGCAAAAAGGGAAAATCAAATGGTGTAACAGTTTCTGTAAAGAGTCACCAACATATTGCATGTTTTCCTCTGATTGATGATATTAGGGTGTGCCTATTGAGGTATAAATGTATGCTTCAATGTTGCAGAAATGATGGGAATTCCCTTAGTTTTGTTGATCAAAAGTATGGTTGGTGATTGGTATGGCCTCATATGATTAGGATTGCATTTTTTCTGTAGATTATTAATGGTATGGAATGCACCTACTCTGTTTTCCATTTGAACTCATAGGTTGACCAGTTCTTGGAAAAGGATAATCCTTCTCTATATGAATGACTGTGACCTTTTTTTGATGATTTTGGGTTTCCTGATGGTGCCATAACATTCTGTAAAGAGTTACTTGCATACTCCATGTTTCCCCTGATTTAAACACCCATGTTATTTGTTCTCTGTGGGGAAGCTTGAGCTTTTTTATGGGTTGAACAATCCTCGGCTTAACGAAGTTCATGGATAATACTTATAGTTTTGGGGTGATATTTGTGGCACTTTCATCTATAATTTTTCTCTGTAAAATTTTAGGCCAATGAAGGGAATATTAAGGAAAGGAGGGTCGTTATGGATGAAGGGGAATTTCAAAGGTTGTAGACAATTTCTCCAAGGAAAAATTCTCGGACTTACATTTTTTTTTGGTAATGGCGAAAGGGTTAAATTGCAGGCAGATTCTATTGTCGAATGCATTAAGGGAATTAGATCAATGATGAAAGTGGATTTTGCAACCTTAACATGCACAAATAAATTAAGTTTTTGGATTTGTGAAATCTTGTACACCTCGCATGTTTCGACGGTGATATTCGATGATGTTGGGGATCAATGGTGGGAGTGGATTCCTCAATGTCAACAACAGCAGATAAATAAATTTTCCATATATGTGGAATCTGGTAGGCCCAATGAAGATAAATGGTTAAGATCAAACAAGGATTTAAATCAACCATTGAGGTTCATTTTGTAATGTCAACAAGCGTGGATAAACGAACCTTTTAGATTTGAGAAATATGTGAGGTCCATAGAGGATGAGAAGTGGAGATATGAGATACA
Organism: Pseudotsuga menziesii; assembly: GCA_001517045.1. Taxonomy (NCBI): domain Eukaryota; kingdom Viridiplantae; phylum Streptophyta; class Pinopsida; order Pinales; family Pinaceae; genus Pseudotsuga; species Pseudotsuga menziesii. The sequence goes on from LPNX011012197.1 coordinate 652,516, forward strand.
AGATAGATGGTTGAGATTGACCCTGCAAGAATCAATGGTGCGGAAGAAGTCAAGTTGAAAATACCGCACTTCAGTATTTCTGCTAACTGAAGTTGGAAATCAAAAGACGAAAGGTGGAAGATGAAAAGAAAATAAGGCAAGCTTAAGATTTCCCCCTACGGAAATATTCCTTTGATATATGGAAGGTGAAAGGTGAAAGATAAAAATAAATTAAGGAGAGTTTAAGAGTTCTGCCTACCCTAATCCACCTCTGGAATACGGAAGGTAGAAGGTGGAAGATGGAAAGAAATATAAGGTGAACTTAGAAGTTTCCTCCTACTACAATCCACCTTAAGATTATGGAAGGCGGAAGGTAGAAGGTGAAAGGAACATAAGAATAATTTAGGAGATTCCACCTACCACGATCTGCATGGTGAAATGCGGAAAGAGGAAGGCAAAAAAGGGTAAGGAAAGGTGTAAATGTGTTAAGTTTCTACAACCTGCAATCTGCATTGCGGAATGTGGAATGCGGAAAGTGAAAAGGCAGAAGCAAAAAAATCGAAGTGGAACTTCAAAAAATTTGGAGGCCAAAAATCTGCAATCCACATCTAATCTAGATCGACGGACAAGGCTGAATCCATGAGGGATCAACGATGCGAAATGAGTTTGTGGAAAGGAAAGTGCGGAAAGGTGTAATCCTTACAAAAAGGATTGTTGTTTTCATTTTAAGCTTAAGGATGAATGTTATTATAAATTTATAGCCCATAATTCATATGATTTTTTTATGCATTTTATCAGGTTATGTGGGTATGTCACAGCATCCAAGCAAGCTCAAAATCCTGAAAGAATAATTACAAGTCTCTAGTTAGAGTTCTCCAATATCTTCTATATTTATCTTATATTCTCTATAATTATGGAATTCCATCTGAATTTTATGAATATTTATGAACCATTTGTATCATTTCTCATATTATTTCAATAAACAAGTTTGCATCTCTTCATTTATTCCAAGACCCTTTCTAGATTTGCATAAAAATTGACTAGTATTTAATAAACTCTCAATAAATGAATTTCTATATAATGAATTCGATTGCTTGCTATTCATGGATCTATTTAATATCCTAATGAACATCATACAAGTCTTAGATATCCAACTCAATAGCCTTTGAGTTCATTTGGAATATCATGAATCTATACTATTTGAGTTGTCCCAAAGTATTCCTAGCTAGAGTTCTCCTCCTAAACTGTGCCAAGCCATTCCTAAACATTTGGATTCAAAACATTCCAATATCAGGTTCTAGTTTTCATATGATGGGGTTCCCAGGATCATTGGAGTATATTTTAGCATCATTGGTGCTCGAAACATAAATGGTCCCAATGCTTTGTGCAAAGGAAAAATTATATTGTGCAACCTCCTTGTCAAATTATGAATTGATACTGATATAATGAACCTCTGATATAATTTTCAGATCTATATTAACCATTTTAGATATATACTCTGATCTAAAATGTATTTGAGAGAAATACAACAGTGTTTTGGAGCAAAACTAGTTAATCCCTAGGTATTTTTCCCTCCTAGTTCTAAGTCCTCCTAATTGATTCCTTGTGATACAGTTCATATATCCATAGACCAGATTTGGGAATATTAGAAGTATTATCATATCACTTTCCTCTACTCCCATGGAAATTAATATCTCAAGAAGAAGAACACATATCCAAGTTTGCAAACATGTCTTGGCTTCACAATTGACGCACTATGCCCGCTTTCCTTCCTCCCCCACCAATGAAAGAAGAAATTATAGCCATAGATATTGAAGCATGATACCATGAGTATCAAAATCTAAAATGGGAGATTCATGAAAGTTATTCTTTCAAAAAATATATTTTCAAGTATGGATTTAGGCACAAGAAGGAAAATGATGACTCATACAAGAGAAAAGAAGAATATAAAGGAATATAAGATAAAGCCTCACCAAAACCATTCATATATGGGATTTTTATGATATCATTTGGTTTTTCTTCAAGTAGAGAATCTCAAATATGTGATCCAAATAAAACCACAAATGAATAATCCTCAAGTTTCCTGGGAGAGGGTGGCCATGAAGAAAAAGTACCAGGAGATAAATGTGATAGCATGCACATAGATTCACTACAATCAAAGGAAGACGTGAAGAAAAGTGAATCACGGGTTGTCGATGTGAGTATTACTATGGAATCCAATGATAAATAGCATTCTTTCACTAATATACTCCCAATAGAAGATGACGAGGAACCTTGCACAACTAAAGACCCAGTATCCCATCATTAGTTTGTTGATCGAGTGTGAGCATTGTTCACTTCTAGCTTCTTTATGGGTGATTTCCAAATCACTGCAAAGGGGATTTATTTTGGTGAGGGTGACTAGAGATATTTTGGATCAGATCCAAAATAAGAACATAAATCATAATTTTGTAAATCAGATCCACAATAAGAACATAAATCAGATCCACTTATGCTTCATAATGAAGCAGAAGATAATCTCAGACCAGTTGGGTGTGAACCAAAGCGTTTGGTGGAAGAGAAGGAATGAAACTCTCAAATATTTGTAGGAAGATATCAAGAGGATACATAATCAATGGGCCTTCGCAAGTTCATACTGAGGCCTCCCCAATGGATGAATTTTGTATTGTTCAATCGGTTGCAAATGAAGAGTTGGTGTAGGAATGATGGAATATGTCTTTAATTTCAATCCTATTTATGTTTTTTTTTCAATATTTATGTTGTCAATTCATCATAGTATACTCTATAATGGTAAATAAGAGAGTTTTTCAAAATAGTTGTAGGGATGTTTATCAAACCAAGTAGGCTGTAGAACATAACTGTATTTTTACTGTTTGCATGAGCCTCTTTGCTAAAACATTTACTACCATGGGGGTGATTTGTAATTTTTTTTTATAATATAAATATATTTCTTGTTCCTATGGAAAAAAATAAAAACAAATATAAGTTATGTCTTTTTACAACTTGGATCCTGTTATTTATAATTATATGGATCCTCATTATTCTTGTTTGTAGATTGCATTAATTGAAATCTCTATTTAATCCTATTATGGGGTTCCAACACAGTGGATTCCTTATTGTAATTACCTCAAATTGTATTCTATAATTACTCACAATGTTATTTCAACTTTCTAGTTCTAGATACTAAATTGAAATGATTGCTAATTAGTTGAATACTGGTTATAAATCTATTGATTTCCACAATAGTAAGTTGGAGACTGCTAATTACTTATTTTTGAAATGTACTCATTTTAAAAAGAAGAATATTCTATATTACCCAGAGATCAAAATATCAAATATTTATCCGATAACATTATATGATTGCAAAATGTGCTTTCAAGATTTGGCAGCAAACAATACTAGTAAACCGTGTAAAGAAATTTTTGAACATGAATTAAAACATTTCCATAAAATTGAATTATAAAATTGAGACACAACAATATTAGAACCAAGAAAACCGTTACAACAGATTAAATAGATTAATTTTCTCAATGAAATGCCAGAAATGGTGCAAAATACTTGCAACTGTATATTTATTAATCATTAATTAGAATAGATATATTACAATGCAATACAATGGCATGAATAGCCATGCAATTCGGATCCAAGAGACGTCATTTGAATTGAGTGCATAAGAGTGGTTTACTTGTAAGTTAAATTCCACTAGACACATCATAGTAACCACTTAACTCCAACATAATTGAATCTAACTGAATCGGAGGTAGTTTAAACTAACTCTAACTAAATAGAACTCAATTGCATTTAAACAAAAAATAAGAACGAATCACGGGAAAGGCGCCTTTACCACTTCAGTTAACTAAAAAGTAGGTGAAGCATCTCCTAGTTGACTAAGTGGGGTTCATAAATCATGCAATTCAACCCATATTTTCTCCTATATTGAAGGAGGAGGCTTAGTCAGGCTCCCTGGTTGGAGGAGGATATCTAGTTTGATGATGTAGTCACATGTTTGAGTCAAAACTCGAGATAAGTGGTAAATTAGGCCAAACTAAGACAAATAATGATGTGTGTTTGGAAAGTGACTTCAACATGAATTACTACTAATTCATAGCAAGAATATATGGTATTGTCTAATTCTACCTACAAGGATCCTACAAAATATAAATTGTAATGCATATAACCATGCATTGAGTCAATATATTTCTGGATCCATGAGAATGTGAAATTAATCTATACATTAATATACTGAGTCGATTGCTAGAGATATTGTTTTATATTATTGTATAGACTAATTCTTTTCACTATACATTAGTGTTGTATTCTTCTACAATAAAATTTATACACCAATTCTCAGGGTGTGGGATGATTCTTTAAATTTCCTCAGAAATTTTATATCATATAATTAAGCTACAATTTACTATGAAAATGATTAATAAAAAACAACAATATTTTGGAACATTAACAATTATCTATTGTGATATTATTAACAAATCTTATTTCCATTAAAAAAAACATTTTTCTTAATAAGGAAGATTCAGATTAATGTACTTTGTAGTTATTCTTTAGATGCAACTATATTTTTACTGCAGGTAAGATCACCATCTATTATTTTGTATAGATTGTAAATAGGTGTCGTTTCTTACTCCACTTACACAAGAAAACTGACTCTTTCAAATACATTATTACTACAAACTTTTTATGTTTAAATACATACTTAAAAGGAACTCATGTGTATTTAGAAAGTATACAACATACAAACTATATATGCTCTCTTCCCTTTGTATATATTCTAAACAATTATTAAATACATTAATAACAAACTTGTAAGTCTAACAGCTTCACTTTACTTTTACAATTACTTGGAATCGCTTTTGTATTTTATTTCTTTTTACTCAAGCACTTTTTGGTCCCTTTGGAATGTGATGTCTACCCTCTCTCCCAACCACCTAGTTGTCCAAGTGGTTGCACTCTCGGATGACCTATCAGCCTAACTATTTGTTGTAAACTTGGTTATCCCGTTGTCCTAACAACTGGAAGAATACCTGGTTGTCCCAATGGTTGAATTGTTGATAAAACAATGAATTTTTGCATCATATGAATGTTGTCTTCCCCTCCTATTGGTAGAAAATCTTGAGGAATAGGATTCCTTAATGAGTGTCCTTGTTATTGTATGGATTTTTGTCCTGCAATTTTCCCTTGATGTGGAAAAATCAATTTGTGATATTTTGACATATCTTGCCACTCTTTTCCCATTGGGTAGTGGTGTTCCTTTAAGGCATCTAATTCTATGTGATCATATGTGGTATTTTCATATGAAATTTTCGCCACTTTATTTAATATATTTGTCATTTGAATCCAAATTTCAAACTCATATTTCAATTGTCAATTGCTTGATCTCCACTTATCTACCCTTCTAGTACATCAAATTGGACAACCTCATATATTTTATGGATTATATCACCTTTATATTTTGATACCATGTAGAAATAGAGCCTTGATGCAAACAAGAAGTACAAGAAGTAGATCTTTCTACATGATAATTCTCACAAGCATGCACAAGGAAAATAGAGAGAAGATAGAGAGACTAAATCACATGAAGAAGAGATGAATATTGGAGTGTATACTTCCATTGATTAATGATGAATAATAGTGTACATAAATAGTACATCCCTCATAGGTAGATTCGATTTGCATAGGAAACAACTCATCTAGATAAAAAAGAAGACTTACTAAATATGATAAACCCCCATAGCTAGCTAAAGCACTTTCGTAATAATTCAAGGACCTCACGAATTATCTATAGCCTAAGTTAGTTTTCATGTATGATGGAAAAACATGCTAATACTTGAATTTGGAGAGAAAATCATGGAGATGGGTTGGAAACAAAAGATAGCAATTTCCTAGTTTACTAGCTTTACCTTATCCACTAAAAAGCTGGAATAAAGCAGTATAAAGACAGAAGTTGCAGGAAGGCGTAGTTACTAATTCTAGAATTAAATAAAGTGGGAAGTATCTAACTAGAATATGGATAAAGGCACTCTTGGAGTATTTATGGAAAGTGTTTTCCAAGTGGTGCAAATGGATGCTAACTATCTAGGATAATGGGTAGGAACTTTATTAGAACTGATTGAATATTTTATCCTAAGTATGAAGTGGTTTTATAATATCCCAAAACCCCCCTTTAAGTATGACTTTATGATGATAAGTCAGAAATATATATTCATATTTATTCATATAGGGCTCAACAACAATGTTATGGTCACCCTTTACAATTATTCATGTCCAAATAATTAAGGTAAGAGGTAAAACCACATGGGGAAAATCCTCCCTCAAGAAAGGAAAATGCACACAATTTGAAAAAAATGTATTGACTGCGTATTTATCTTCACTTGAATGGGTTGAATGAACTGCTTCTCAATATGATGTGGAAACTTCCCAAATATTATATGAGGCTGAAATTAATCTTATATATCATAAATATTATAATATAGAATAGCAAATACCAAATTTTCAATGTCTCCATGAGGATATAGAGATAGAATAGGAAAATGATGAGCAACTGGGGAAAAATGATGGATGTAAAAATATGAATGATGGATGGACTTGATATATGAACCCTTAGTTTTTAGAATAGATAAAAAAATATATAAGATAATTCCAATGATGAGTAAGGTCATGGATAACCAACCAGTGAAAAATAGACAAGACTTGAAACCATTTGATATAAGTAACACCTCATAAGAAACCAATGAGGAATCAACTAGTGAACTTTGGGTATGTATAGTCTTAGGAGTATTCAAAGGCATGGTAGATGGTATGTATGGTGGTATGTATAGTGTGATGGAATGCATTTAAGTGTTAAAATATTCTTCTCAATCAGAATTATAACCATTTTAATGGAGTTAGGAAGAGCTACTTAAAGACAAGTCAGGATCTAGTGAAAAATCATAAGTATTGGGAGATGAATCTAGGAGAGTGATATGAGGATTATCAAAGAAAGAAACTGAGATTTAAGATTCTGATATATTATAAAACAAATCTATATCAGATATGTGAGGAAAGGATTTTACTATGGCACTCAAGGAATAGTTTATATCACCTTGGAACAGCACATTATGACATTGTTATGAGGATTCAACAGGCTTCTCTAGCTCATGTGGAACTTTGATGTGGTGATTCTCAAGAATTTGAGACATGATGTCCATATTATTATTGAAAAAAATATTCTCAAGATGTAATCCCTTTCTGCAATAAGAACACTTGGATGTACTTCCTTTCTTCTTGACCTTCTTAATTGAACCTTCATTAGCAGGATTTGAACTTTCATCTTCATTATATAACTTTGGCTTCTTCTCTTTCATAATTTGATTCTATTTTGACTTGGAATTATTACTTCCTTGAAATATGAGAGCATGATCCTTTTCATTGGAATACCTAAGAGCACCCATCTAGATCAATTTATCTTGATCCTTTGTTAGTGAATCAAAGAATGTACCCAAAGAAGGCATTTTCCAATTCGAAATAACAAGCTTAGTAGCATGAAAAGTAGATGCAAAAACTAAGTATTGAAGACCCAATTTTGATAGAATATAAAGGATAAATTTATATTCCTTATTCTCAATCCCACATTGCTTGAGAAATATAACAAGTGACTTGAATTTGACAAAGAAACCTTCAATGGAATTGAAACTTCTTGGACTCAATGAGAATAAATCGTTCTCTAACTATTGCGCTCTTATCTCATGTTGAACTCGAAAGAGAGACTCAAGTTTGGTACGTACTTGTTTCAAAGTGGTCAAACCATCTAGATGAAAGAGTATATTGGGAGAAATAGAGAGGAAAAGAAATACATAGGCTTCATCCAACCTATTATGCCACTTAGCTTTCTCAACAACAGAATTTGGCTCATTTTCTAAAGCCATAGAAACTCTATAGAGTCCCTTATTGCGCAACAGAATGCCAATATTGGCCTCTCATTCATGATAGTTGAAGGGAGTTAGGATCATAGCTAAAGTTAATCCATATTGATATTTGGAAGTGATCAACGAGATACTCTCTGCAACCCACACAAATAAAAATAGGAGAAAATATTGTAAGCTAATTAATACAAGCTCTTCTTCGTAAAGGAATAAGAGACCGGAAGCACTCTGATAGAGAGAACATATCTCTCCTCAACTCTATTGAACTTGAACAACCTTGTGCTCTAATACCATGTCGGAATTGCAGCTCTGATACCATGTAGAAATAGAGCCTTGATTCAAATAAGAAGCACAAGAAGAAGATCTTGCTACAGGATAATTCTCACAAGCATGCATATGGAAAATAGAGAGAAGATAGAGAGACTAAATCACATGAAGAAGAGGTGAATATTGGATTGTATCATCCCATTTATTAATGACGAATAATAGTGTACATAAATAGTACATCCCTTGTTATATTTTTGACATTTAGCTAGCATAACATTAGGATCTTTAACTGAGAGAACAATAAGCACAACAATCAAACACAAGAGACAATGAACACAGTGCTTTTCCTTGGGGAAACCATAAATAGAGAAAAACCTGCAACTTCCTCAGAGATAGAATCAACACCAAAGTGAAACCCAAAAATAGTAAGATGATCTCCTAACAACAGTAGCCTCTTTCTTCCTTGCCCCAGTGTCTTTCTCTTCCTTAGCTATGCGCTACAACTGAGTGTGAGTGAATCTATGATAAATAGAGAGGCTAGCTGTCTATTTATACTAATTCTTGACTTGACTAAACCCAACTAGGGCCAACTTCACTAGGTGATTCTAATAGCCCTAGTGCCCTAGAACTGTGGGGACTTTAACCCTTAGACAATAGGAGGGTTACCCACCTTGACTTGACATGACTTGTTTACATTATAGAAACTTCCTGATAGGAACATTGGGGTATGACATGACTCAAGTACATTACAAATACATCCTGGAATAAACATCGGGTTACAATACATAAGAAATACAAGTGAATACATTCCTAAGTTACAATTACATCAACACTCCCTCTTAACTAGGAAGGTATTCTCTCGACACAATTTATCAGCACAACTCTTCTTCTCTGTATCATCTGGATCATCATCGAGTGTTCACCATCTTCACCTTCAAGTCATCTCTATCTTCAAGTCACCTTCATCTTCAAGTCACCTTCATCTTCAAGTCATCTTCACCTGGATCTGGATCATCACTCGATCTAGATCATCATCACTCGATCTGGATCATCATCACTAGATCTGGATCATCCCTCGATCTGGATCATCTCTGGAGCATCATCTCTAGATATGGATCATCCCTTTATTTGGATCATCTCTGCTGGATCATAAACATTGAATCTTCACAGGTGCTATCTCATGATTCTTGTCGTCATAGGAAGTTCTACAGAGCCAGCCCTTTTTCATGCTGGTTGTAGGCCTAGCCTCCATGTAGGTCTTCTTTAGCGCTTATATCTGACCCTAAGTCAGAATGGCCCACCCAAAACTTATATCTGATCATGTGGGAACCAATCCTATAATCATATCAGAAAGGCACGCCTAGCACTCACATTTGACCATGTGGGAACCAATCCCACAACCCTGTTAAAAAGGCCCAGCACTCACATTTGACACATGCGAGGAACCAATCCAACATACATGTTCAAAAAGGATCAGCACTTATATTTGACACATGCGAGGAACCAATCCAACATACATGTTCAAAAAGGATCTACACTTTCATTCGACACATGTGAGGAACCAATCCAACATGCATGTTTGAAGGGGCTCTGCACTTACATCTTACACATGCGAGGAACCAATCCAACATGCATGTTCAAAAGGGCTCTACACTTACATCCAACACATGCGAGGAACCAATCCAACATGCATGTTCGAAAGGGCATACAATCACATCTGATCAAGTAGGAACCAATCCTAAAGTCATATCAAAATGCCCCCCAGTACCAAACTGAGCTACCTTGTAACTGACCAGGTGCCTCCATTCCAAGAATGGAATTCAGCGCTTACTTCTGATCATGTAGGAACCAATCCTATAGTCATATTAGAATGGCTCAGCACTCATATCTGACATGGAAGGAACCAATCCTCACCATGACAGAATGGCTTAGCCCTTACATCTGACCATGGAAGGAACCAATCCTCTCACCATGTCAAAATGGCTCTGGGTCTCATCCTTTCCCCTTGGAGGAAACCTCGATCTAGAGAACACCAAGCTTCTCCCTAAAGTGCTCAAACTTCACTCTAGCCAATGGCTTTGTCAACACATCAGCTATATGTTCCTCCGTCGCAACATACTGGAGCTTCACTGCTCCCCTCTGCACCATATCCCTAATATAGTGATACTTGATCTCAATATGCTTTGACTTGTCATGGAACACTGGACTCTCTGAAAACTTCACGCAACTCTAGTTGTCACAATGTATACAAGTAGTATCCTTCTGGAGATCAAATAAATTAGACAGTGGCTTCCTCAGCCATACTACCTCACAACTAGCTGAATAAGTTGTGACATACTCTCCTTCAGCTATATTTAGAACCACACAGGATTGCTTCCTGCTAAACCAAGAGAACACACCTGATCCCATACTAAAGAAACACCCTAAAGTGCTCTTCCTATCGATGGCACTGAATACCCAATCTGAATCAACATAACCCTCCAGGTTAATCTTTTTATTCTCCTCGTACTTGATCCCATAATCAATTTTACACCTCAGGTACCTCAGAATATGCTTTGTAGCAATCAAGTGAACATGTCTCAGATCTGTCAAGAACTGGCTCAAGGTGTTCACAGCAAAGCAAATGTCTGGTCTCGTGTTCATCAGGTACATCAAGGACCCAATCATCTGACGATATATCGTAGCATCAACCGCTTCTGATGAAGTATTACTCAACAGCTTCAGGTTTGATGCCATAGGTGTGGTCATGGCCTTGCAGTTCATCATCCCGAACCTCTTTAGGATCTCTACTGCATACTTCCCTTGTCGGAGGTAGATTCCATCTGCATTCTGCCACACCTCCATGCCTAGAAAATAATGCATCATACCCAAGTCCTTCATTTCGAACTCAGAAACAAGCTTTCTCTTCATATCAGCAATCAACCCATCCATACCTGTTACAAACATATCATCTACATATAGTAGGAGCATCACTAGGTTGTCATCTTCAAGCTTTTAGTAAAGGTTTGAATCTGCTTTACTCTTGGTAAAGCCTAAACTAGATAGAAAGCTGTCAATTTTGTCGTACCATGTCTTGGGTGCCTATTTCAAATTGTACAGGGCTTTATTCAATCTACACACATGAGACTCCCTTTCATGTGTCTCAAAACCGAGTGGTTGTTCTACATACACTTCCTCTTCCACTACACCATTCAAGAAATCAGTATTGACATTCATTTGGTGTATCTTCCATTTCATCACTGCAACAAAAGAAAGTACCAATTTGATGGAAGTGTATTTGGCTACAGGTGCAAAGGTTTCTTCATAATCTATTCCTTCCTTCTGTGAGAATCCACGAGCCACGAATCTTGCCTTATATTTCTCTATGCTACCATTTGCAGCATGTTTGATCTTATAGATCCATTTGGAAGTTACAACTGACTTCCCTTTTGGTCTTGGGACAACATCCCAAACATCATTCTTCATGATCGATTGATACTCTTCAATCATATCGTCCGTCCATTCTTTCCATTATGTCACTTCTTCATAGTTGGAAGGTTCTTTATTGATAACATCAAATAGTAAAGATACATATCTGGAGCAAGATCTGGTTCTCTTTTTTTCTCTGTGATTCTCTTCTGGAGCCCTATATCTTTTCGCACCTTGGATAATTTCTCATACCCAAGTAGGTTTCCTATTGTGAGGATTCTTCTCCTGAGGTGGATCTACAGGTCTTTGTGGTTCTTCAAATTCTCAATCTTCTTCTTGAATTTCTTCATTCATGGTTGTATCATGAATTCTGGGTGCTTTTGCTTCGTTAGGATCTTCAGCAGGTCTCTTTCTGGATTTTTTGTAAGCTAAGTCTTCATCAAATGTTACATCCCTATTAATGTCAATCTTCTTGAATCCTAGGAAGTATATTCTGTAAGCCTTCGAGCTTTCAGAGTATCCCACAAATATACCCTTATTTCCTTAAGGATCTAGTTTTGTTCTCTTCTCTTTTGGAATATGTATGTACACTGGACCGCTGAATATTCTGAGATGGATGACTTCTTGTTTCTTGCTGGAGAAGACTTCTTCAGAATTCTTTTTCTTGAGTAATCTGCATGGAGTAGGGTTTTGTACATACACTGCTATTCTAGCAGCTTCTGCCCATAGATGCATAGGAAGATCTTGATCATGAAGCATTTCTCTTGCATCTTCCATGATAGTTCTATTCTTCCTTTCTGCAACCCCATTCTATTGTGGATTATAAGGAGTGGACAAATCCCTCTTAATCCTTGATTCTTTGCATAAGTCTTTGAATTCATTTGATGTGAATCCTCCGCCATTATCTAATCGAAAAGTATTAATCTTCTTTTCTCTGTGGTTCTCGATCAAGGCTTTGAATTCCTTGAACTTTCTAAACACTTCATCTTTGTTCTTCATGAATTAAATCCATGTCTTCCTAGAAAAGTCATCAATGAAAGAAACATAGTATACATACCCGCTTAGTGAACTTGATGACATTGGTCCACATACATCGGAGTGGATGATTTCCAAGATTCCTTTTTCCTTGCTCTCGCTACTTGGAAATGTCTTCTTTGTATTCTTTCCTTTTGCACATCCTTTGCAGACCCCTTCATATTTTGCTTGAATTTATGGAAGACCTTCAACATCTTTGCTTGCAAGGGGTAGTGCTCTGTAATGCACATGTGCAAGCCTTATGTGCCAAATTTCATTTGGCTCTACCGTGTCATGGACCATAGCTTGTTCTGGATGCCCCTTCAGTTTGTATAAACCTCCTTCTTGTTCTCCAATCACTATTGCATCGTCAATAGTCTTTCCTCTTGGCCACATGAGGACTTGGACATATACAAATGCAACCCTCATGCATTTTGCATCCAATGCTGATATGCATAGAAGATTCTTCTTTAGTCCTGGTACAAACAAGACATCCTTCATTTTCATAGACTTTCTAGAGTCTAGCTTGTAGGAGGATTCACCACTACCTTATATGGGATATTGGTAGTCATCCCCAAGTTTCACCTTATGGGGTGAATTATGTTCGGATAGTTTCTCAAAGGATTCCTTGAAACCTGTCATGTGCTTGGAAAACCCACTGTCAATAAGCCAATCTTTTCTTCCATGAGTGACAGATCCCATGAGAGCAGAGATCAGAACATATTCATCTTCACTTGAAGAGTATTCACTTTCTTATTTTACTCTCTTCCTGAGAGGATCATCATCCTCAGCAATGTGAGCATGATGTCTCCTTTCGGAGTTCTTCTTCTTTTTGGATCCATTCTTATTCATGGGACAATTTCTAGCAAAGTTTCCTATTTCATCGCATGTATAACATCTGATTTTAGATGAACCTTTCTAATGAGAATGCTTACCTTGGTGATGATGCTTTTCCCTTCTTCCTTTCTTGGAGTGTACTATGAGATATTAATATTCACTTCCCATATTTTCTTCTCGAGCTGTTATCCGAGCTTCTTCTTGAGAACATTCTTCCCACCATCTATTGAACTTAACTAACTTCTTCCTAGAACAAATTCCTTGGATGAAAGAATCCCGTGACCTAGGGAGGCCATTCAAAGTTGTCATCACAATTTTTATGTTCTCCACTTCTTCATCTACTGCTTCCATTTGTTCTTTGATCTGGGATACCCTTGTGAAGTATGACTTGATGGTCTCCTCATTCTGGATCTTGACATTCTTCAACTGGTTCCTTAGAGTCATCTTCTGATTGATGTTCTTCCCTTCAAATAGTTTGGTTAGGGCATCAAATATGGCTTTAGGTGTCTTGAGGGAGGACACCTATGGAATGAGGTGATCTTTGATGGATTCTGCAATGATATTCTTTGACATAACCAACTTCTTCTTATGTAAGGCCTTGTCCTCATCTCCCTCTAGAACTTGGAACCTCCTCATGGATGTAGGAGTCCAACTTATTCTCTTCCAGGACCAGGGAGATCCTATACTTCCAAGCTCAGAAGTTATCATCTCCCTTGATATTTTCATCAAGCTTGGTATGACGAGACATATTAACTAAGAACCTCAAATGGAAATACAAAATATTTATATCTTACCAGGTCAAGATGTCGAATCTAGATTTGGAGCTGATATCCTGCAATGCTAGTTCAGGAGCAGAATAGGGTTTTGCTTTTCTGGAGTTTTTTCCAACAAAATGCTTTGAATTTGATCCCTAGCTTCAATTTTGGGGAGGAGATCAATCCAAGCCTAGGCTCACTAAAAAATTTCACTCCTGTTAGAATCCCTAATTTCTGGTAGCAGTGTCGGGTCGAAAACTGAAAAACCTCAGAATTGGATTCTGCTTCGATAGAAAGATGTGCCCTAGGGAGGAGAGTTATTCCACCGTACTTTTGCTGAAAAAATATGGAGAGAGATCCACAAAATAGTAAGTCCTAGTTCCCATAGATACACAGTGTCTTCTTCTCAGGTTAGCTCTGATGCCATGTTATATTTTTAAGATCAAGCTAGCATAACATTAGGATCTTTAACTGAGAGAACAACAAGCACAACAATCAAACACAAGAGACAATGAACATAGTGTTTTTCCTCGAGGAAACCATAAATGGAGAAAACCCCACAACTTTCTCAGAGATAGAATCAGCACCAAAGTGAAACCCAAAAATAGTAAGATGATCTCCCAACAGTAGTAACCTCTTTCTTCCTTGCCCCAGTGTCTTTCTCTTTCTCATCTATGCGCTACAACTGAGTGTGAGTGAGTGTGTGATAGATAGAGAGGCTAGCTCTCTATTTATACTAATTCCTAACTTGACTAAACCCAACTAGGGCCGAATTCACTAGGTGATTCTAATAACCCTAGTGCCCTGGAATTGCGGGGACTTTAACCCTTAGACAATAGGAGGGTTACCCACCTTGACTTGACATGACTTGTTTACATTATAGAAACTTCCCGATAGGAACATCGGGGCATGACATGTCTCAAGTACATTACAAATACATCCCAAAATAAACATCGGGTTACAATACATAAGAAATACAAGTGAATACATTCTGAATTTACAATTACATCAACATCCCTCATAGGTAATTTTGAGTTACATAGGAGAAAACTCATCTAGCTCAGAAAGCATACTTACTAAATATCATAAACCCCATAGGTGGATAAAGCACTTTCCTAATCAATCAAGGACCTCATGAATTATCTAAAGCATGAGTAAATTTTCATGGATGATGGAAAAGAATGATAATTCTGGAATATGGAGAGAAAATCATGGAGAATGGGTTGGCAACAAAAGATAATAGTTTGCTACTTGACTAGATTTACCTTATCCATTGGAAATTTGGAATAAAGAAGTATAAATACAAAATATGCAGAAAGGCATAGTTACTAATTTAGGAAGTCAATAAAGTGGGAATGATCTAACCAGAATCAGGATAAAGGAACTCCTGGGGTATATATGGAAACTGTTGACCAAGTGGTGCAAGTGGATGCCTACTATTTAGGCTACTGGGTAGGAAATTATTCAGAAATGATTAAATATTTTATCCTAAGTTTGAAGTGGGTTTATAAATATCCCAACAAGATTTGTATACTTCCTTTTGATATATTTCCCCATTTCCATCCCATGAATGAGGTATCCATAGCTTTATAATATCATAAAGAAAACTCTTGAATGTAGCTATATCTTTAATAAGTGCTTGTATGTCGCCTTTAATTATCTTTACCACAATTTGCTTCATAATCATCTACATGGCCATCTTGATTTATTAGGTTCTATTGATAGTTTATAAATCTTCTTATTTCTCTTTGCTTCTATTGTTTAAGTATTCACTTGTCTTCTCTACCTCCTTAGGAATCTCTCCCATCTCTTTTTATACTCTTATTAATTCCTGTGCTTCTCTAGCCATTTATAACTCATCACAAACCACATTACAATGATCCCACTTTTCCATGAATCATTGTGCTATTTTATCCCAAAAATATTTTTTTCCCTTGTAGCTTAGTGATTTGAATTTTAAGATCATTTACCTCAGTTTCTACGTCCTCAATTTCATCTTGTTTTTTACTGATTTCACCTTCTAATTCCACAATTCCGCCATCCTTGTATCTCACCTTAGCTTCTAATTCTTTAACCCAAATATATTTTATACCTTATTGGTGAGTCAAGGTGTCGTATTCCATTGCATCTATAACCTCCTGAACCGCAATTCTCTTTTCAGGCTCTCTTGTAGTATGTTTTGTCTCTCTTGCATTCCGACTTTCTTCTTGTATTTTGGGAGATGATGTCTGGAAATTGGGATCATGACCCAAGGAGGTATTTTGTAGATTCATAGAATATTTCTATAATTCCAATTCATTTATCTTATTTTGATACTACTCTGAGAATCCCTTGAATTTCATTCTACTCTAGTAGAAATAATCCCTTTCTTCTTATTCTTTAGTTAGCTCAAGAGTCTGGATCGGCTAACCACTAGGAATATTTACTTATTTCCTTAGATGTGCTATCACAATATCATTCCTATATAAGACTGTTTTGGAACTAGAGGTGTATGTTAGATCTACCCCTAAGGACACAATTTTGTTCTCTATCTCTTTAATGATGACCATCTTAGCTTTGATTATTACTCTCCTAACTTTAAACAACTTCTCAAAGTAGTTTGAGACTGACCTCAACTTCCACTCTATGGAAGTTGAATGCACTAGTTCTTTTACACCATATCACTTTATTTACTAAATAAGTCTAATTTGTATAGCTTCCCAAATTGTTTGAAATCCACTTCATATTCAATATCCCTCCAATCAACAAATCTTGTTTTCATGGCAACTTTTGGATCTATTATTGAAATTCTTAGGGTGTAATTTTTATGGTTTTCCACTATCAAGAACCTATTCTCTATAGGATCCACTTGATTTCTTATATCTTTGACAAAATATATTGCACCCTTTTGAAGATTGAATTTAGATGGTCCTAGTGGTACAGAGGGTGATGGATGTATATGATGAGGTATCAAAAACTGCATAGAGGTGTATTTTTTTAATTTGATAGGTGATACATATTTTTTCACTCATGGCCTCTTCATTAGTTGATTTAGATCCTTGGGTATTTCATCACTATCATCCTTTTCGATCAGTTTGTGCTTTGTCTCCCCTCCTTCTTTACTAGGATTCTTATTTTGTGGTCCCTGCTCAACTCCATCAATTTCCACATTAGTTTGGAGATATTCACCTCGTTGTTTTTCTCATATATGTGCACCTGTGGTGTTTTTTACTTGTGCATTGTTTTGGAATTCCACTACTGGTTCCCAACTTTTGAGATTGGCTATTCTCTCCCATTCTAGTTTTGGGAAATAATTCTAAGGGAAGTTTTTGTTTGCTACTCTTAACTAAGAAATGACTAGAGGAGGACCTCATATGATCCATTCTTTGTTTTTTCTAAGTTGAGTTGCTTCAAGTATTCCTCTATGTACTATAGGGAATTCAATATGGTCACTTGTGAGGGCCCCAAATCCTTAGGTAAGAAAAACTCTTATGGTGCTTGAAGTGTCAGAAATGCATCTTATCAAAGATAAAACTCTTCCTTGTATGCTAAATTATAAATATCATGGGTTTGAGGAATGCAGGAAGCTTGTGGGGATCATCTTCAAAACCCTAAACTCTTACTACAGTATGATCTTCATATAGAGACCAATCTCTCACCATCACGATAGGACTCATCTATAAATATTGTTGTTTTCTTGAAAAATTATTGGAGGTGGAGTTCCATTTATCAAGTTATAGGTAATACACATCACTTTGTTGGAAAATTATATGCAATTGGAATTTCTAGGCTTCCTCAAACCGAAGTATATCCATTCATATATAGGGATCTAGTTTCCACTTTCATCTTTTATTTTTAAGTTCAAAGTTTTTAATGGTCAAAATTGTGATGTAAAACATGTAGAATAGCATATGCGAGTATGCTTTATAATAGTTGTGTATATGTGTTTTATATGCGATTTACTCCACTGCAATTCGCGTATGACCCGCATTGGGTTGAAAGCATAGTCGTGTATGCTGCAGACTTAGAAAAAATTTAAAAATGATGAAAATCAAAAGGAATTGATGGATTCTAATGATTGATAATGGTCATTGGGAAGGTACAAAAAGGTTCTAGAATGGAAGGAGAGAGAGCACGAGGATATGGATCGAGAGGCAATGTGGGATGCCCCTACATTACATGCATTGCAACAATGTGGTTTTTTGAAATTATTCTACACTTCAAATATGACGGCCAATGTTCACCTTCTAGAGACTCTTATCAGTTATTGGGACCATGACCTTGGTATTTTTTATCTACAAGGAGAGGTATTGGAAATTATGGTAGAGGACATGTATTTCATTACCGCGATTTCCCACATAGGCATGCTGGTAAACCTTGAGGGAACAGCTAGGGGTGGTGACCCTATGAGTGTACATGATTACATTAATACCTATTGTCCACCAGATACATAGGAAAAGGGGACATTTGTCCCAATCCACAAATAACAAGATTTCATTTACAAGTGGTGGTAAGCACAGTGGCAAGGATCACTAGTTCTTATTCATTACACTTGGCCACTAAGAGTCATATGCAAGTTGCGGTGGAATGCATGCAGGGTACAGTGTTTGATTGATGCTCTGGTACAATCCTAATCATGAAAAAACAAATATATAATTGCAAGAGAGGATGAAGGAATAAATTTGGTTATGTAATAATTTTGGTGTTGTTATTCTTCTTCGAGAGTTCCTTCTCTCCGCCCTACAGTACCATTTCCACCACTTTCCCCCCTCCAGCCTAGAATTACTAGATGGGGAGAGATATTTCTTTGTCAAGGTGGTGGAGGTGGGATACAAAGTGGGTATGATGGAGATTTTTATCTTTGGTGAGACAGGAAAGTGATTTCTCTCAAACAATTCCCATTTTCCAGATTGGAATTTCGAGGATACAATGAAATCATCCTCCTGCCAGGGGAGGCATGGGAAGAGATAGGTATGTTTTATCTTTTTAAATTATTTTATTTTTATGAGTTTTATTCATAAAGTTATATATACATATGAATATGAACTTGATTGTTTTTAAAAATTTTATGTGAAGATATTGGACCTATGCGCCCTGATGGGTATCCTAGAACATTTTTGCAGCTCATACTAGGTGGGAATGGGAGCATGCTATGGGTTATCGAGGGGAAGCTGTCCAGGATAACCTGAGGTGTCCCTATGCTATAGATAGAATAGATCCTAATTATAATCTAGGATTTTGTAGTAGGGGTTCTATCGACCTGGATACACCTTCTTAGAAGGGTAGTTAGGGTCGTTCTACATTATAGGGAGGCTGCAGAGGTAGCCATAGCTGACGAGCCTGAGGAAGAGGTCTAGGTTTAGACATATATGGATGATGATCCTATTTTTTGTATATTGATATAATTATGACAGGATCTACAGATAAAAAACTTGATGAATCTGTTATCACTCCAGGAAGCTACCTAGGGTTATAAGCTAGGTATGCCTGGTAACTTGAGAATTCAATGTTTTTGATGTTTTTGTAAAGATGGATCAATGGGATGACTAAATCTGAGCATGACAT
>LPNX011012197.1:676464-733011 GCA_001517045.1 Pseudotsuga menziesii
ATACCTCTACAACTCTTTCAATACTGAGCAATTTGTAAGGATTGTATGGTTCATGAAGTCTCCACTCGTTACCCAAAGCACTCGTCCACATTTCCAGCTTTTACCCAAAGCACTCATCCACATTTCCAGCTTGTGCAAGTGCGTTTATTAATGCACCATACACAACTTCATTTGCCTCGATCGCTGCTATCTGTCTGCAAATGGGTTGTGACTTAATCCACAGCTCGAATCAGGGTTCGATTAGAGGCCAGATAACTTCGACCTGTCAGATTTTCCAAAATGCAAAGACTTTCACTATGCCCAGGACACCTGCAGTCGGTCTTGGGGTTTGACTCAGCGCTGGTTTTAGTTATGTCAATTTGTGAATTGACATGTGGACTGGAATTTGATGATTGANATTCGGTCTTGGGGTTTGACTCAGCGCTGGTTTTAGTTATGTCGATTTGTGAATTGACATGTGGACTGGAATTTGATGATTGATATATAGTTTGACATTTGACACGTTCAAGAGCACGAAATTTAAATTTTGAACATGAAAACATTTTCGGCAGTTTAAGGCCATTGTGGCAAACTATCTTAGCTGCCGAAACTGACTTGTTTCAGCAGTTAAGTAAACTTCCACAGACTTAGCTAATTGCCGAAAGCTGAAAATTTGAATTTTGAAGCCCAAGACTCACAGAAGTAAAAATTTTACCCATTCTATCACCCAAAAAGACGGTGGTCAGTTTGGGAGATAACAGAATCTATGGACATATTTTACACACACACACACACATATATTACTGGTAATTTACATGTGTTTCAAATGCATCTGTTATATTTATTTTACAAAGTGTGTGTTAAGTTCCATTCTAATATGTAATTCGCATAAGCATCAGTAATTGTATTTTGATTTCTTGAAATGAGATTAAATGAAATGTATTCAAAGTTTATTTCAAGTAATCTTACATGCAAAAGCTAATGTAACAAAGTAGGGTATCACACCTAATAATCTCATAACAACTCAATAACTACCATATATATATCCACATTATTAGTAGCAGGACCCAACCAAGTGCCACCCAAGAAAACTAATTGTCCTAAGGGTGAATAGATAACCCAAGCGACTGAAGGCAGGCTATAAGTATGGAGGCTAGAACCATCTGCAAAACCTACAAACCACTCAGCTGAAATCTGTAACAACCAACAAAGTGTATAAGTAACACTAACCATATAAATATTGTACATACAATAAAAATACAAGAACAAGCACCATGCCTAAGCATAGTACTTCTTTAGGTAAAGCCCATTTCTAGGCTTCGACAACTTATTTCCATCGAAATCAGTCAATTCATACACTCCATTTTTCAAAACCTTTGACATGATGTAGGGACCCAACCACATAGACTTGATTTTCCCTGCCCCCAGGTGTTAGCTAGAATATTTCACCTCCTGCAAAAAGTAAGGTGTTCCACTGGTCTGAATGGTTCATATCCAGAACAAATAGATGATAGAGGTTGAAGACTCGCCCTAGACACTACAGATATCTAGAATACAAGGCTTTGATAGTCCACCTGTGTACCTGCAATCAAGCTCAACACGAAACATATCAAAGCAACCAGAATATGATCTACTAATCTATGCTAGTGACTAAGGAATCTAACAACATATATGCAAAATCACAACAAAAACAACATATGTGGGACAAAAATGAACTTGCATTAAAGAATATGAAGAAGTTTACAACCAAGCCTTAGTGTTGACATGCATCTCCATTAAACCAGACATTCTCATCCCCAAAATCTCTTACTCTAGCTCTCTATGCTCTTTCCAAATGATCTTGGGCCAATGATCAATACAATAGCATAACAATACCTCAAGTGTTCTCTCCTCAACCATGGCTATGAGCTCTTATTTATAAGGCTTTAATGGATAGAGTAGGTTGAGAAATTAGTGGGTGAGGTGGCTTCTAAGATCATAGGATGAGGGATCTCAAGCTCAACCAACCCACAACAGTAGGGATAAGGTAGGACATGAGGCTTATCATCTAGAAGCCTCGAGAAACTTCTCTTTTTCCCTTTTTACTCAGGGTACCGCGTTTCTCCTTCTATGAGTCCATAGTGGTTCCAGTAATAACCGATTATGGACCAAAGATAATAAGTACTGGCACTGCTTATGGGAAACAAATGATGGGCGGTGCGAATAGGGGCACCGCTCCTGGATAAAGGGGCATGCGCAGTGCTGGGAATTTGTATGAAATATTGATGAAAAACCATTTAGTTTCCACTCCAAAAGTTGGGATTCAGGGCAAGTAGGTATGTCAAATGTCTTATCACGTGATGGTGACAGGATTTTGGTATAACAGGATTCCCCCCAAAGCATAAGTCTTAGAGGGATACGATAAACGAGAGCTTTCAGAACAAGTCATTGCCACAAGATGAAAATGTCGGCTCAATCGGAACATGTTGTCAAGTAGGCATCTATAGTACATCAGTACTTTGACTCATAGACACAAGTAACCAAACTCATGGCTGCAGACAAATACAAGGTAGATCCATGAGAGGAATAAACAAGCATGGCTACTGGAATATAGCGTAGATCCATGTGATAGAGGACTCAAACTTGGACATAGCTACCAGACATACAACGTAGATCTATGTCATACTAATGCAAATTTGAGCATAGCCATGAACATACAAATGTGGATCCATGCTAGATGTACAAAACTCCATCGCAGCCTAGGGAAAAAGCAATGAGCACTTTAAACAAATACCCAGGGTCTTTGTCTCGTCTTCCACAAAGTATGATTCTATCCATGTGATTACAATGATCTGAAGTTGAACATGGTAGAAACCACTTGATTACCGGCCAATGATGTGAACTGTTAATAAGTGCGAGGGAGATCACCATTAATGTCAATGATTCCCAAGGTACGCTAGTACAACCTACTGAGTGTGAATAGATGTCCTAATGTCGAACACCCAATTGATTCTATCGATCAAAGGTCAATGATGTGAACCTATGTTAAGAGCGAGAGAAATTGTCATTAAGGCATACAGATCTCAAGGTACTAAATATTGTTTCTAAGACTATTTCTTGGATGATGAGCTGATGTCGACGGGAAAAGTCTCGTCGAAGGAGGGCCATGATGAGTCCCACATCGACGACATGAAACTCAAAACATAGTTCTGGAATGATGTGAATGTAGTCACCATATGGCTAACTCAAAGATACTAACACAAAGACTGTGTAGACTGCAGAGGTAAAACTTCTTCAGATCTCCTTTGAACATCGGGCGTCACGACAAAAAGACTTGGCAGCATGACTGAACATGATAGACACACAATGCGATAGTGGACAATGCATTCTTTTGAAAGACTCAAAGGATTGACATGACTGATGAAACTGGATCGTCATAGAGATCCGCTAAATACCCAATTGACTGACATGATTAAGCAGACAAGTGCCACGTTCAAAGGTAACGACAAACAACTGCCATTATTTACAAAATGATTCCCTTCCCATTTCTCCCATCATGATTGATGAGTGCCTCTTTTCGGTTTTATGAGTTCAAAGAGGGTAACAAACACTCGATATATCTTGTCAAAAGACAAGTCCAGACTCATATGTTTTATGAACCTGAGAGAGGAGGTGTTCGTTCCCAAAATGGGTCTCTCAATGTTTAATTTAACGAGTCCACTGAAAGAAAACTCAGTATCGTTCATGTTTAGAGAGTCTGAACGAATACGGAAGAAGACTCCAAGGGGGTCCTTTTTTGTATGATTTAGTCTCTCAGTCCTGAAAAAGTGTAAAATCATACCTTAGAGAACTCTTCCAGTCATGATTGGCTGAAGTGATCCTTTTTCATAAATAGTCCGATCCGAACCGAAAAAGAGATAACCTACCATCGGACAGATGACTCTTCAAATATTTTAACAAGCGTGAAGAAGACAATATCGCTCGACGATCTTTTTGTAGTTAGGGAGCCTGAAAAGGGTTTAAAAAAGACTCCATTAACCTTTTTCATGTTTCAATCCAGAGCATGAAAAAGTAATAAACTAAGCTCAAACCGATTTTCATGTTTTAACTAGAGCACAAAAAATGGAAAGTAAGCTCAACACCATCTTATTGTTTTTAACGAGCTCGAAGATCAGTTAAAAGAATGCTCAAGGATTCGTTTCATTTTTACACAAGCTCAAAACCAATGGGTAAACTATGCTTGAAAAATCTCATTAGCATGATATATAGAGGTTGGAATCTTGTCCCCAGCATGATTGCTAGTGAAGCTTACCCCTAGCATGATTGCTAGTGGCTCGAAATGCCCCCAAGCTTCGTTTCATTTAACGCTGATTACTAATGTGAAAACTTGGTTACTAGCGGCTCGAAATGCCCCCAAGCTTCTTCCATACCCAACCTAAAAACCTGGTTACTAATGTGAAAATGTTCACCAGTAGGGTAGGAAGAATGAGAATTGGGCAGGTGAAAAGAAGGTTCAAGTTCTAACACTAAAGTGAAGACTCAACTCAAGGGAAGGGGATCTGTTTCATTTTTACGCAAGCTTGTAACAGAAGGTAACTATGCTTGGAACATGGTTTCATTTTTATGCAAGCTTGAAACTAAAAGGTAAACTATGCTTAAGGAGTGGTTTTATTTTTTAATGAGCTTGGAACCACAGGGTAAACTATGCTCTAGACATGGTTTCATTTTTATGCAAGCTTGAAACCAAAAGTGTAAACTATGCTTAAGGAGTTGTTTTATTTTTTAACGAGCTTGAAACCACAGGATAAACTATGCTCTAAAACCTCCTCCTACCAAACATGATATCCAGAGGTTGACAGGTTGCCCCTATTTCATAAAAGCTATCTGCTTAGCTCCATTATGATGTCCATAGACTAGAGCCATGCCCCCCCATTTTACCTATGATGGGAAGAAGCTAACTAGAAGAAGGGGAAGGAACCACAAGAACATGCGGCACATTCAGGGCAGTCTGATTACTAGGAGTAATGCGATGGTCAGGTGTAACAAAGGAAAGCTGATCAATGGTCACAATCTTCCCATCATGGGGAAAATGCATAACTCTAAAGAGTGTGGACACAACAACCTTCATGGCATAAACATAATCATGTTCAAGGAGCAGATTGAAATCTAAAGGACCTTGGACCACCATAACATCAATACATACAGTTTTCCCTCCTAATGTAATAGGTAAATGAGGAAGGATCCCTAAAGGTGCAGTAGGCCTTCGATTAAAATATAGTATCTGATCGGTGGCTGGCACAAGCTAAGGAAAACCTAAAGCTTGCCAAGCATTTGAGGATAGAATACTAACAGAAGCCCCTTCGTCAACAATAGTGTGAAGTATCCACCTAGCAGTAACATTCACAACTATCTGGAAAGGAACACTCGAATGAAGATGAGACTCTGTTAGGTTACTCCAGTCAAAGGAAATAACATCATTACTTGGAGAGGGTTCTGTCGAAATAGACAAAATTTCCTCTTGTCGAGAACAATCAGAATGAAGCATAAAAACTTCAGCAGGTTTTGGTTCATTCTGTACTGGAAGAGAAGAACAAGATGAAGATTTGGTCAAAGAGACTACTTCAGTCTTAACACTTTCTAATGAAAGAGTGGGATCAGGTGGAAATGACACCGACTCGACCACTTTAACTTCACTCTCCAAAGCAAGAGTGGGATCAATTACAGATAAATCTGAATTGACCACTTGGTCAACCAGTGGGGGATCGAGGGATAACTTACTATCACTTGTTGGAATCACTTGTTGATGATCAGTAATATTTTCCAACCAATGCAAAGCTTCATCCATGCTTGGACAAATAAAAGTATGATGCATACCCTTGCATATCAAACAAGGATACAAGATTTTACCCTTACGACCTTTTACCAATGGGTCACTGGTTGAGGGAGTATTATCAACATGATGATCAGAGGTTGATGACACAGACGGTTTGGACCTTTTAGACCACTGTTCTTGTACATGGGAGAGATTGGGACACTCCTTAAGAATTTGGTCCCCCTTGCAAAGCTTACAAGGTAACTTGGGTTTTCTAGGTGTTCTCTTAGAACGAGCACCATCAAGAGCAGATGGTTGCTACTTTTTCTCTTTCTTATCCTTCTTCTTTTCACCCTTCCCTTTTTTCTTCTTCTTATCCACTTGACTACTAACCATAGAGCTTTGGTCAAGCAAAGAAGAAGAAAGATATGGAGCCACAACTGGCGAAGAAGGAAGGGGATTAGGTTGAGTTTGACCCTCTCACAAAGGAGAGGTGACATTTGAGACATAGGTGTAACAGGAATTACCGAATTAAATAGCCAGACCGGTATTCGTATAGTTAATCCAGGAAGATTTAGAGTGGCAATAAAGGGAGGACCAATACCTTCACTTGGAGGGAATACAAAAGGTACACCTTGAAAAGGGACCTCTTGAGTGGTAGTCCCAGATGAGGATGCCATCTTTGAACTCTCTAATAACCCCCTAGCTACCACGCACAAGCAAGTACTACTCAAACTAAAAGAAACAGGCAAACATGTGAAAGGAGTGGATAAGAGTCAGGAATCTCACAAGACAAGCCAAAAGGATAACTCAGATGGTTTGAGGATTCCTAAAAGGATCTCTTAATACACGCAAGGTATGAGGGAGCTCAAATCGGTAGTAGTGTTGTCTAATGCATAACCGTAAACAAGGGGCATTCCGATATACAATCGAGTACGTGAAGTACCTTTCTATATACCTCAAGGGTACGTGAAAGGTTGTTCGATATACCGACAGTACGTGGAAGAACTGCGCAAGTCCCAGGATATAATGCTGACAAATAATGACATCTCCTATGTTTTTCGACACCTGAACACGTCTCTAACCTATCACTCAAATTGCTAAAAGTTTTAACCTAGTACTACCGTTAATTTTATCTTGTGCGTTTAGGTGGAACCATGGAGTAAAAACTTGAATTTAAAGAAGATGCATACTGATCTATATAATGGTGCTATTGGAATATATTAAACCCACTCACAACTTAGGATAAAATAATTAATCATTATTTGATCAATTATTCACTGACTAGCTTAATTAGTTGGCATCCACTTGCACCTTAAAATCAATACATGCCATCTATATCCTAGGAATGATTTATTTCCAGTTCTGGGTTGATCTTGACCACCTTTTGACCATCCAAAATTATTATACAGGACTTTACAGCAGATACTGCTTTATTCTTCTTTTTCTACTTTTCCTGCTTTTCTATGGATAAGACAAAAGCTAGTCAACTAGGAAACTGGGAGCTTTTGTTTCCAACCCATCCTCCATTATTTTTTCTCCATTTTCTAGGATTAGCATGTTTTTTCCATCTCCTTAACAACTCACTCATTCTTTTTCCAACTTGTGAGTTCCTTGATAGATTTGGGAAGTGCTTTAGCCACCTATGGGGGTTTGCTATATTTTGGTAAGTTAGCCTTTTTGAGCTTTATGAGTTGTTTCCATAAAATTAAATTTTCCTATGAGGGATGTACTATTTATGTACACTATTATTCATCATTATTCAATGGAAGGATACGCACCAATATTCATCTCTCCATTCATGTGATCAGTCTCTTTTCTTGTCTCTATTTTTCCTATGTATGCTTGTGAGAATTCTTAGTAGCAAGATCTATTTCCTGTACTTATTATAGCATCATTGCACATAGCATTGATCTATTATTTCTACATGTTATCAGAGAAGCAGGTTGATCAAATTCTACAGAGTTGAGGAGCACATCCAGTCTCCTATCCCTCTTTGAAGAAGAGCTTGTCTAGCTTACAATATTTTCTCCTAGTTTGTTTTGCAGGTTGTAGAGAGTTTATC
Organism: Pseudotsuga menziesii; assembly: GCA_001517045.1. NCBI lineage: Eukaryota > Viridiplantae > Streptophyta > Pinopsida > Pinales > Pinaceae > Pseudotsuga > Pseudotsuga menziesii. The sequence goes on from LPNX011012197.1 coordinate 684,300, forward strand.
TTAGAGCATATCAACAAATTAAGTATGGATTCAAAATTTCCTCTACTATATCCTTTCAACTATGCTGATTGGAAGCCAAAGATGAGTGCATACTTGAAGAGGCAATGTCTCTTTGATGTCTCCATTGGTGCATTGAGTGAACCTGAGTCTTATGAAGAGAAGATTTATTGGCTAAATAATTTTGATAGAGCTTATGAAATTATGTGTTTGGGAATGTCTCCAAATATATATCATCTCATAGATTCTGCTGAATTTCCATTTGAGCTTTGGAAAATTTTGGACAAAGTTTTTGGTTCGTAGGAAATTGAAGATGAAGCATGGAGTGAACCTAGCATCTCCTATTAATCTCTTTCTCAAGATTTCTTGGCCTCTACATTCTCTAATGAATTCAATCATGATGAATAAGTTTCTCATACAATTCATGTTGCTGCTTCCCTCTTTCATTTCAATGCTTCCTCCTTCAATGAAGAAGCAAATATTGATGAGCCATCTTTTTCTGTGCCTCTTGAAGGTGATTTTTATTCTTGTGATACTATTGATGAAAAATAAGTAACATATGGAGTTGATGCTCATATTTATTATGATCCTATAACCCATTCATTGTTCTCTAAATATCCTATCTTAGATTCTGAGATCTATGTGCCAGATTCTTCACACTTTTTGCATACCTCTCTCATTGATGGTGCGCAACCCAGTGACTTCCAGGATGTTTTCTTAGCCACATCAATCCTTCTTTGTGTCATACCACTTACCTTACTTGATCTCATGTGATTCAGCATGTCCTTCTTTGTTCTTGGCATAAATACTCATATCCTTCTTGAATATTTTGAACATCTCCTTATTTCCTCCTTTAATACAGAGGATTCATTACTAGTGTATTCCCATGAGTCTATTGATATGCTTATATGTGATCCTTTGGATTCTGGTTTAGAAGCATATTTACAGGTTGATACACATATAATACCACCATACATACCATCTACCATACCTCTAAATAATCTTAAGACTATACAAATCCCTAGTTCACTAGATGATTCCTCATTGGTCTCTCATGCAGTGATATTTATCTTACATGATTTGAAGTCTTTCCTAACTTTCAGTGGCTGGTTATCCATGAACATAGTCATATATGGAATGATATTAAACATGTTTGGATCTATTCTAAACAATTAGGGTTCAGATCTTATGCCCATCCATCATTCATATTTTTACACCTATCAGTTTTCCCCAATTGCTCATAATTTTCCTAGTCTAGCCCTATATCCTTATGGAGCCACTGAATCCTTTGTCTTTGCTGTTCCATATGCTAATGTTTCTGATATATCATAGTTTTATCAACCTCATATCAGATCTATATAGGTGCTACATAAGATTGGAATATTGACGTGTGATTCACATCACAATTTTGTAGCTATTCAGGGAATTGGGTGTGAAATAAATTGTCTTAACTTTTGTACTCTTTGGGAAGGAGTATGGACAGATCTCTTTTCTATTTCAGATTATGTTTGCAGATAATAATTTGACAGCAGCAAGAAGCATTCAAATAATGATCCTACTTCATCAGATGATGAGATACAAGGAGTCTCTCCTCTTCCTTCTTGCAAGTTCTACACTCCGGCACATGATCATGGAGTCACATGATTTCTTCAACAAGTCTTCCATCTAGAAGTAGTTCACTCAGCTAATTCAAGTGAATATAAGAATATGTTTAAGACATATTATTTCAAAATTTTGTGCCTTGTCCTTTCTTGCGAGAGGATTTTCCACATGTGGTTTTGCCTCTTTCCACACTTTTCTGGACATAATAATTGTTAAAGGGTGACCATAGCCTTGCTGTTGGGCCCTATATGCATCTATATTTTTTTTCATACCATCATAAAGTCAAACTTATAGGGGGGTGTTGGAATATATTAAACCCACTCACAACTTAGGATAAAATAATTAATCATTATTTGATTAATTATTCGCCCACTAGCTTAATTAGTTGGCATCCACTTGCACCTTAAAGTCAATACATGCCATCTAAATCCTAGGAATGATTTATTTCCAATTCTGGGTTGATATTGACCACCTTTCGACCATCTATAATTAGTATACAGGACTTTACAGTAGATTCTACATTATTCTACTTTTTCTACTTTTCCTGCTTTTCTATGGATAAGATAAAAGCTAGTCAACTACAAAACTGGGAGCTTTTGTTTCCAACCCATCCTCCATTAGTTTTTTTCCATTTTCTAGGATTAGCATGTTTTTTCCATCTCCTTAACAACTCACTCATTATTTTTCCAACTCGTGAGGTCCTTGATAGATTTGGGAAGTGCTTTAGCCACCTATGGGGGTTTGCTATATTTTGGTAAGTCAGTCTTTTTGAGCTTTATGAAATGTTTCCATACAATTCGATTTTCCTATGAGGGATGTACTATTTGTGTACACTATTATTCATCATTATTCAATGAAAGTATACACACCAATATTCATCTCTTCATTCATGTGATTCAGTCTCTTTTATTCTCTCTATTTTTCTTGTGTATGCTTGTGAGAATTCTTAGTAGCAAGATCTACTTCCTGTACTTCTTCTTAGCATAATTACACATAGAATTGATCTATTATTTCTACAAGTGAAATTTTTCCTCTTCAATGAACTTCTACCTAAGAGAGGGAGAGAGATTTACTTTTCTTCCAAAAATGCACACCCAAATACAAATGAAATTCTATCTTTTCAAATGAAAAGTGAAATATCAATGCACCTCAAACAATCTTCAAAGCAAATAAGAAAGAGATCTAGAGAACATATAACATAAATCAAAATGTTTCCTATCTTTTCATGCTTGAAAAAGGCGCATAAAAACTCAATGGAAAGATGATTTCACTAATGTTTCCAAACAAATCTAACTCGAATGCACGCAAAGCTAAAAACAGATATTTCTTCTTGATGAAAGTAAGATCTAGAATTTCAAACAATCATGCATAAAACAAGAAGAAAATTGATTAACATGCTTGCTAATAAATCAAAAGAGAGAGAAAACTAAAACCTATCTTTGAAACAGACAAGAAAACGAAGAACCAATCTTTCCTACCAAGCACTAAAAAAATCAGCATGCAAAAGGAAACAAGAATCACCCAAGCAAAGAAAGACTCAAAACAACATGGATCACTCATGCATTCCAAGTCCAAAACAAACCAAAACCTACTCATGAAAATTAAATGTATATTTTCCAATTCCAATGAATAATATCTACAGAAAAGAGAAAGAGATTTCAAGCAAAGAAAATAATGTAGAATCTAATAAAAGAAACACAAACTCTCTTTGAATGCAGAAAGAATGCAGCCATCAAAGCGACTGCAGAATAAACTTCATTTTCATCAAAAAGTAAGCCAAAAACACACCAAAAATCAAAACACAGAGTCTGGAACAAGGCCTACCTGGCACCACGTAGATGAAGCTACTGATAGGCAGTTTTGAGGTAGAACCACTCCTTGCTCACTGGATTCAGGAAGTGGCACCACGTATTGCTAACTAGACTCAGGCGGTGGCACCGCTCCTTGCCAACAGAACATGTGCGATTCCCCGTAAAAATCCAAAACACAAGGAGAATGAAAGATCAAGTCAGAAAAAGACCAGATCAAGGAAAATACTGTTGAATTGAGTATGGAAACAGAGCATAAAAGACTATAATGACTCAGATCTGAACAGATCTGGAGGTTTCAAACCCAAATGGAGTCAGCCAGAGAGTAGATCTGACTGAAGAGAGTTGAATAAAATGGAGCCTGGATTCGGACAAGATTTGCAAACTGAGGAAGATCAGAACAACTAATATACTAATCCCCAATAGAGTCGCCAAATTTGTTAGCTGGAATATTTCACCTCTTACGGACAGCAAGGTGTTCCACTAGTTTGAATGGTTCATATCCAGAGAAAATAGAGGATAGAGGTTGAAAAATCTCCCTAGACACTATAGATATCTGGAATACAAAGCTTTGATAGTCTACCTGTGTACCTGCAATCAAGCTCAACATGAAATAGATCAAAGCAACCAGAATATGATCTACTAATCTATGCTAGTGACTAAGGAATCTAGCAACATATATGCGAAATCACAACAACAACAACATATGTGGGACAGAAATCAACTTGCATTAAAGAATATGAAGAATTTTACAACCAAGCCTTAGTGTTGACATGCATCTCCATGAAACCAGACATTTTCATCCCCAAAAGCTCCGACTCTAGCTCTCTATGCTCTCTCCAAATGATCTTGGGCCAATGATCAATCCAACAGCATAACAATACCTCAAGTGTTCTCTCCTCAACCATAACTATGATATCTTATTTATAAGGCTTTAATGGATAGAGTAGGTTGAGAAATTAGTGGGTGAGGTGGCTTCTAAGATCCTAGGATGAGGGATCTCGAGCTCAACCCACCCACAATAGTAGGGATAAGGTAGGACATGAGGCCTATCATCTAGAAGCCTTGAGAAACTTCTCTTTTTTCCTTTTTACCCAAGGTACCGCGTTTCTCCTTCTATGACAGAGTGGTTCTGGTAATAACCGCTTATGGACCAAGGACAATAAGCAGTGGCACCGCTTATGGGAAACAGATGATGGGCAATGCGAACAGGGGTACCGCTCCTAGATAAAGGGGCATGCGTGGTGCTGGGAATTTGTATGAAAGATTGATGAAAAACCATTTAGTTTCCACTCCAAAAGCTGGGATTCAGGGCAAGTAGGTATGTCAAATGTCTTATCACATGATGGTGATAGGATTTTGGTATAACACCAAGGGCTCCTTGTCTTCAACCCTAAGTAAAACGAGTTCTGCTTCAGAGAAAACTCTCATCTTTACTACTTTCTCATATTGGTTTTTTAGCCTATTCTTATGAGCTTCCTTTTCCGTCAACGCATCTCTCCATCGTTCATATAAATTTTCTAAGTAAATCAAATGTTCTTCTATTCCATAGTGTCAGAAAGTACATGAATAAATACCTTGAGAGATGGAATCTCCCATTCGATCAGTGTGATTGTTTCCACCCCGTGCACAAGTTGGAAAGATGAAAATCCAATAGAAGTATTGACATTAGTGTTGGAAGGGGGTTTTTGGATAAGGTATTTGTGCAACATCATGGATGCTGTGCAAGATCAAAGACAGTACACAAGTGGAAGATGGCATGCAAGACAAAGAATAGAATATTTTATATATTTTTTGTCATCTTTTGTAGTTTTGGACCATATTTTGTGGATATTGGTCATTATTTTGTAGAATCAGTTAAGATATAGTTAAGAAGTTGTCTAAGTGGACCTTGAATGTAAAGGAGCAAGCCTATAAGTAGATGTTGAATTGTAAGTGTCAGGATAATTTTATCATTTTTTGGTGAAAAGTACTTTTTGGAGAACTCTTGTTGATCTATGAACTGTTTTGGAGAATTTGTGACTTTGTGTAGAAGTGATATGACATGAAAGAAGTTGAGTTGAATCATTGTGTTCTTTTTTGTTTTCCCATTTTACTATTTTATGTGCCTCAATTGTGAATGCAATGTGTATCTGTGACATGGATCTGTAAATGACGCGATGTTTCCCAGCTTTAAGTGATGTTATTATGCTGGATCTATTTGCACATCAGCATGCTATGGAAGTTATGATATAATGATGTGATCTATTTAATAATGATATGATTCTATTAATGAATGTGTGAATGATCAAATATGTTAATGTTGCACTAAGTTGGTAAGTAGATGCACATTGTCCTCTCTCATTCTATAGAAACTTGGTTTTGTTAGCTCTTCCTTGAACATCTCGGGTGAGACTTCATCCACTCTATGGGTGTTGGTGGACAGGGCAAAACTTTTATGGGCTGGTTCTCAGGGAGATCATGGTGGCTTGGGTGTCAACAGAGTTGGAACCCCTGTCGATTGGTTTTGTTGACTCATTTGGTGTCAACAATTAGTCCGGTATGCCCAAAGTGTAGGATACAGCATGATGTGCCAATTGGACCATCTTGCGTTAATGGTACACTTTAGAATTGTTTTCAAGGTTTTTCTAAATGCCTCTACTTGTCCATTTTCTTGAGGGTAGAAGGAAGATGAATGATCTTTCCTAAACCCTCTCATAGTAGTTAGCTTGGTCATCATACTATTCTGAAAGTAACTGCCATGGTCAGTGACAATCTACTTTGGTATCCCTAAACGAGTAATGATTTGGTTAAATACAAAGTAAGTTTCCATTTCATCGTATTCTTTGAAGGTAAGCATTTCCTCTGCCCACTTTGTGAATTTGTCTACTGGGACAATGATGTATTTGTACCCCCTAGCAGAAACTGGGTTGCACATCACATAATCCACCCCCCACTTAGTGAAGGGTCCCACCGCAATCAGGGAAAACAATGGAGCAGGATGCGAACGCATTTTTCTTATATAGAGCTAACATGGATGATAACGCTTCATAGCCTCCACACAATATTTGAATATCATGTGACAATAATAACTGGCTCGTAAAATGTTCTGGGTCGTTGCTATCCTAGATAAATCACCCGTACATGCTCCGCTATGGGAATCATTTAGGACACGCTCAACATCCTCGTGGGTGAGGAACCAATGAAAAATTGAATCTACCCCTCTTTGATATAAATTATCACCAATTAGTAGGTAGTTTTTCACATTCACATGCAAATTTTGTCACTCTTCCTATGAGAAGGAAGCATGACATTTCAAATTATAGAGATACATAAGGATATCTCCGTACCAGGGATCAGAGGTGGAAATTAGAAAGATATACTCATCTGGGAATGATTCATATTCCACCACTACATTCTCCTTTGTAGGAAATTCTGAGGTTAGCACTACAAAAAATAAGGATTTTTTTGGATTAAGAAGACTGGAAATTCACATATTTAATTTTCCCCCGATTATGCATCGGGACAAAACATACTATAAAAGGATTTACATCTTCCACCACTATAGTTGTCCTCAGTATAATGTAGTGATGCAACCTATCAACATCGTCCACCAGATTACTCTAAATATTTTATATTGTATCTGGTTGCATCAGACTCTACTATTGGGGTAGTATTGGTTGAGGAGGATGACAAGCTCCAAGAGCATGTTGTCTATTATTTCAATCGCGCATTAGCTAGTCTGGGATTAGATACTCTTACGTCAAGAAATTAGCATTAACAGCTGTCTATGAACCATACTTATTTAAAAGTGTATAAATGTTGGTGAATCTTACCAATTCTAAAACTCCAACTACAAAATGTTTGGTGATATTTTTCAAAAAATATTTTAATTTCCAAGGATTTATATCATTTATATAATAATTTAGTGATTTTTAGGGTGAAAACATTTTACCCCATCAAAATTGGGCGAAACAGGGCTTCAAAAATTGCAAAATGGCAAATATGTTTTTGGAGAAAAACATGGAAAAATAGCCCATGGGCTAAATTTCGCCCCTAAAATTATCCTTGGTATGGTTCCTTAAAATCGTCCCTGGTGGACGTAATAGAGCAGCCAACATTAAAGCCTTTTTTAATGCCTCGAATGTGAGGTGTGCAGTTTCATTCCATATAAATCAGGTGTCCTGCTTAAGCAACATGAAACCCTTAGTTATCTTAGCATAATTGACTATAAAATGCCAAAGAAAGTTAGATTTTCCTTGCAGGCTCTAAAGTTTCCTAATGGAATAAGGAGGAGGCAGATTTACAATAGCCTCAAATTTCAAAGGATTCCCCTGAATTCCTTTGTTTGACATGATAAACCCTATTATCCTCGTCGACTCAACGTAGAAAACACACTTTATGGCATTCAAGCGTATCTTATAATGTCTACATCGTTCAAAAATCAAGCGAAGGTGATCTAGATGGTCCCTCCTCTTGCGAGAATGAGCAAGAAGACCATCCAAGTATGGATCAACAATATTCTTAATGTCATGGAAGGAAAAGTTCATTTCCTGCTGAAAGGTAGATCCGAAATTTTTCAAACCGAAAGACATTTTCTTGTACATGAAGGTATCCCAAGGAAAAATAAAAGTAATTTTTTGTTGGTCTTCAAGCTTGATTTAGATTTGATTATATCCATAAAAGACATCCATAAACGAAAATACTTTTTTACCTACAAAAGCATCAATGATCTGATCAATGAAAGGTGTTGGATAAGTTTTCCTTGGGACATGCTTTATTTAGGTCAAGGAAATCAGTGCACACATGTATGGTCCCTTGTTTTTTATCAATAGGAACGTGATTGGATACCCATTCCATTAGAGAAATTGGGTAAATAAACCATTCTTTCAGCAACTTCTCCACCTCAGCCTTAACGACTTCCGCTTTTCATGTATTTATAGTTGAAATATTTTGTTGAACATGTTTAGCATTGGGGAAATTCCGTATTTCATGTTCTACAATAGATGTATCTCTGCCTGGAATCTCCTCATATGACCATGAAAACACGTCGTGAAATTCCTTAAAAAGGGAAGTATATATAGCAATCTCCTCCAAAGAGAAGTTTGCACCAATATGCACATTTTCAATGATGTTGGGGTTTCAAGAGATGTTGATTGGAATGGTAACAAATATATTTGTCATATCCCCCTTAGCAAATATTCCCTCCTTTGGTACAGGATTAATCGGTGAATCAACACCCTCCACTAGTATGACATGGCACTCTTGGTTTTCAATTTTTCTCAACTATGGAAGAAAGTAGGACTTGCGGTGAAGGGCTTCACAAATATTATCCCTCCCACTCATAGATTCCAAAATGGCTTCATCCAAAGGAAAAACCATGTCTAAAGAGTCATATCAATATAAATATTTCTCCACCCAAGTGGGAATATAAGCTTCTTTCGACTCTTCTGAGACTGTAGAAGGAGTAGCGATATAATTAACAGTGGCATCAATAATATCTTGATAAGCCACTTCCACTACAGGTAAGGGAACTTGAGGTTCATGATAGGAAGGAAGGACATTAGGACTAGAACCTAGATAGTTAATAGGGGCTAGGATATCACATGTTCCCATCAAAGATGCATACATTCCAGCCCCTAAGCTCTCATTAGTTGGTTTGGTCCGATCGATCAAATATATTGTTGACTCGTTAATCTCCAAATGGCCCATTCAATTGAAACTCAGTTAGTCAACAATAACCAACTTCCCTTTGTGTGGAAACAATACCTCTCGAAGAAATACCGAGGTGATTGCACACATAGTGTTATAGATGATTTTACCACACATGTTTCATAACATATTTATGGCCTTCCTTGTCCCTTTGTAGACTCTTTAAACCCCATGGACTAATATTATACTTTGATGTTTCCAAGTTCATCCCTAAAAACCCATGTTTATTGTTGTACATGATTTTTAAACCCATACCTACATGTACACGCAACTTTTGACCTCAAACCCGTGTACATTGGGATGTGTGCATAAAGACAAACAATTTTGGATTTTTTCTTGGATGAGTCAAAACATATTAACTCTTGGCCTTCCATATTCCTTGAGATCACTCGGATTTGACCCTCCATTACCTCTTTGGAGTGCTTTATAAGGAACCCCTTGGATACATTGAAGGGGAGAATTGAAGAGCAACAAAACTACAGTCCATTGTTGTCGTAGTTTACATATACTTGATTCTGCATCCCTTTGTCCCTTTGGAGCACTTTGTGTTCTTCCAAATATTTCCTTTGCATGTGATCTTTCTATCGAGAGATGGAGGATTGAGGTGGTAGAGGCCTAGGTGGAGGACTCAGTTTCTCCAGTTCGTAGACGTGCCAACAGAGGTTGTCACTTGTGTAATCTCTGATTTGATTAATAGAAATATCATTTCCTATCCAATAATGTGCATTTGAATATGAATATTGAATCCATGGATATGTTTAATTTCTTAAACATTGTTGATTATATATTCTAGAGTATATCTAACACCATATTATATAGCATGCTTGTCTTGATTGCTATTGTTGAGAGAAAATTGTTAGTGCAAGCGGGATTAGAAAAATCTCAATGGGGATCTACTTAAACCATCTGGAATAAGGTATGATTCAAGGTTCCTATTGAGATTTTTCCAATCCCTCTTGCACTAACAATTTTCTCTAAACAACAACAAACAAGACAAGGTCCCTGCTGATCTTTTTCCAATCCCACTTGCGCTAACAATTTTCTCTCAACAATAGAAAACAAGACAAGCATGCTATATAATATGGTATTATATCTACTCTATCATATATAATCAACAATTTATAAGCAATTAAACATATCCATGGATTCAATATTCATATTCAAATCCACATTATCGAACAGGAAAATATATTTCTATTAATCAAATAAGAGATTACATAAGTGACAACCTTTGTCAGCACGTCTACGAACCGTAGAAATGGAGTCCTCCACCTAGGCCTCCACCACCTCAATCCTCCATCTCTGGATATAAAGCTCACAAGAAAAGGCAAGGTTGGGAAGAAAAAAAAGTGCTCCAAACAGAAAAAGGGATGCAGACTCAAGTACATGCAAACTACGACAACAATTGACTATAGTTTCGTTTCTCTTCAATTCCTCCCCTTTAATGTATCCATGGGTTCCTTATATAGCACTCTAAATGGGTAATTGAGGGTCAAATCTGAGCAATCTCAAGTCATATGGAAGGATAAGAGTCGGGATCTTCAGACTCATTTAAGGAAAAATCCAAAATTGTTTGGCTTTATGCACACATCCTGATGTACGCGGGTTTGAGGTTAAAAGTCGCATGTACACATGAGTATGGGTTTAAAAGTCGCGTACAGCAAAAAACGGGGGTTTTTAGGGATGAACTTGGAAACATCGGAGTATAATATCAATACATGGGGTCTAAAGAATCTGTAGGGGGATAGGTAAGGCCATAAATATGTGATCAAACATGTGTGGTAAAATCAGCTATAATACATGGCCTAAGCCCAACTTCTCCCTAACATCAAGTTATAATCCAATGGGGCATCAATCACTTCTACTTCAACAACCACTCCTTTCCCTTCCAACTTTATCTCAAAGGATGGTAGGATACCATGCAGACAGAAAGACCTTCCGTTGAAAGTACTAAGTAGAGTGTTTGATGGAACTAGCTATGGGGAACCTAAGGCTTTCCAACAAGAAATTGACATTATGCACGTGGAAGCACCTTCATCAATAGCTGCGCGTTCAATGTTTTTTCCTCCATGGACTACATCAATTGAAAAATCCACATGATACGGCAAGCGAATCTTAACATATGAAATCTTAAACTTCGTTAGCAGGCTCGATGTATCCATGCTTTCTAAAGCTGCTAAGAGGGAATCCTGCTGAGCAGGACAACTCTGCAAAACCTCCAATGCTGACATCGCACAAGGAATTTGAGCCAAATATTCAAATAAGGAATATTTAGAAATATACCTACCGTTTGGATTGTGAAATTCTATTTTAAAGACACCTTTCAGTGTCTTAGGCATTGGATCAGTAGGTTTTTCAATATTTATAGGGTTAGAAGTTTCAGCAGTAGCCTCAGCCTTCTCTAGATCCTCTAATTCATAATTCGTGTTTCTTTTTTGGAGTAAGGTACTATATTGTACCAAATTGATATAGTTTTGATCAGGATGAGTAATAGAAGTGCCCCTAACTACATTAGAAACAAAGCTATGTTCTATCTTTGGGGAAATGGATCCTTATGGATAGTCGGTTGTTGATTCTTCAACAACTTCTAAGATTGTTTTATAAGAGGTAATTGATGAGTCAAGTGGTCTCCCTGGCACAACTTACAAGGAAAATTAACCTTTTTCTTATCATTTTTACACCCATCAACATTGTTTATGGGTTTCTACTTGTTTTGATTACCCTCACCCTTTGTTTTAATCTCACAGATCACATAAGGTTACCAATAATACACACTAAAACATATATATATAACAGAGACAAGAGATAAGAACCAATAGGTGAATTAATAGATTATATTATATAAGTGAGTCCATACAATGCAGAGAACTGAAATGAATTCTCATCTGGCTCAACAGCCTAATATATATGATTACAAAACAGTTACAAAATAACTACCTGTCGGTTCGGTGAACCGACGCGACCTTAGGTGGCCGACCTAATCTCTAGTTTATTCGGCCGATCGAATTAGTTGGTTGATCGACTAAGTCGACTCATCGACTTAGTCGAATCATTGGCTAAGTCGGCTATCGTTCAAGTTGACTTATCGACTTGTTCCTTTTACATCTCCCCCACAAACAAATTGTTTCTTCATCCCGAAGAAACAGGGAGGTACAAAAATTCTTCCAGGATGATCTCAATAGTTAATGTGGTGGGCTGTGAAGTCTAATGGTTGGTATTTTCTGTACACAGACTTCTACAGTGGCTGGGGCTGTTACTACGAGGTGATGTTGGAAATCTGTCCAACTCTGCAAAATTTTCTAGATGTCGATGGTGAGTGTAGTCAAGCCTGATAAGATCGACATCTTTTCTGAAATGGAGGTTTCAACTATCCTCTCCATGTCAGGACCCATAAACTGGTCCTTCTCTTCTACAGTCTCGATAATTCGTTTCATCTATGGGCAGATGATGTCGACTTTCTCTAAGTTGGGGAGAGCTTGTTGTACCCACTGATGTGCTTCCCTTTCTAGTCTCTGTAGTTTGTCAGTTTCAAGCACTATTTGTTCTTCTATTTTCATTCTAAGTGCTTCCTTAGTTTTTTTCCTGCGTTCTAATGCCTAAATCCCTTGTCAAGTCTGTCGAGTCTGCTGATAGACTTGCCCATAATAATTAGGCCAGTCTCTCAATATTTCTTCAGTTACAATAGACTCCTCCATATGATCTTACAGCACTTTATAGGATTTAGAAAAGGCAGTGTGATGTGCCATTAGGAGTCAGGTCGTTTATTCTTTTTGTTCCTCCTTTGTTTCTTGAATGTGAGCTTGGAGTGCCGACACCATGCTCTCAAATAGCTGATACGCCTTTTTGAGCGGTTTGTCAGTGTCAACTTCTATGGGGCCCGGCATGACAGACTGGGCCAGATTCCTGCATTTGTGGAGGAACTCGACCTGTTCTACATTCTTGTCCTCGAGTTCCTTATTTCTTTGCTCACTCCTCATCTTTGCTTCACTTGCTAGGGTCTTCAGGAGTTTTCCTAGCTCTGTTTCAGTCAAGGAGCTTGCATCTTTCAATCTGAGTTGGACCTTTGAAGGCTGTCCATGATGCTCCTTCTTCTGTTTCTCCTCCCTCTTCTTATTGTTTTCTTTATCTGCTTGAGTTAGCACCTGTGTACCTGCAAAATTCAACTCAAGTCCTTTGGTTTGTGCGACGGTGGTTGCTGGTTTTCCTAGTTGGGGCAGTGGGATGGCTACTGTTTCTGATTATGGAGATGGAAGGGGTGCAGAAGTGGGCGCAGTTGGTGCTAATGGTTGTGGGGGGGCTTGCTCTGAGTCGGGAGGTGTCGGTGGAGTTGGTGAATGGTCGAGGGTGACTGGGTTGGGGGAAAGGTGGGTAAGTGGTGGATTCTTGGGGCGAGGGGGTGAGTCTATGTCGGAGAACATTTGGTTAATTTGTCGGGCTATGTCCTCCTCAATTTCTTCTCCTTCATTCAGTGCAGTGGCTAGTAGGTCGGCTTAGGGTACAGTCAAAGTGATAGTCGAGGACCGATGCGCAACCATCTCAGCTTCCTTGTCAGGATTTCTCTCAAAAGTCGATGTGATGGTTGCAAAGGTTCTGGACTGTGCTTCGTGTCCTGGTTGGTATCCTCCGGTCGTGAAGAGAGGTGATTTTGTAGAGATCTTGTGTGCCGACGTAAATATGTCAGGCGGCTTCTTAATGAAAGCCTGCAAATCCCTATCTTTGTCGAATTTTGCTTTCATAGTCTCTGTCATCGCACTTTTTCATAAGTCGAGGGGGCTTACTAACTATGGTGCCGGTACTTGTTCCTCAATTACTTTCGTCGGTGATGGGGGTGGAAGCGTTGACACAATATCGACAACGTTTTCAGGTGTCATCGTAGTCTTAGCTTTCTTCGGTCAACCTGCTTGTGCCCCTACATCAACGAATCTTTGGAACTCAGTTTCGACCGGCACCTTGTTTGCTGTTGCATCGTCTATGATGTCGAGGGCCATGGCTACCAGTTCCTCCTCATCTTCTGATGAGTCGGCAAGGGTAAGCTTGCGCTTACCTTTACCTTGTTGTTGTTGTTGTGTCTTGAGCTTCTTCATGGCCACTGCTATCTCCTTTGACAATTTTCAAATAATGCCTTTTGTGACAACATACTCAGGGTTTTCTAGCTCTGTCTCCCCCTTTGGCTCCTGGGTCGAGACAATGCTTTCTACAGCTAGAGGAATTACCTACTGCTGTGGTTGTGGATATGGCTCTGTGATCTAGGGTTCTGCCCTCTTTGTGGTCATAGGTTTGATGGTTATTTGAAGTTAGCCGGTGTGTTCAACTGGTGTCTCCTTCAACACAAAGGTGATGATATAGAGGTTGAGCTCGTCGTCTTCCTCCTTTTCCTGGTTTGTGAGTGGCTTCTCGATCAAGAAGTCAATTTGCATTGCTGCTGCTGGTATTGGTATTTTTGTTTTGGCCTGTCGAGACAATTCATGAAAGATCTGGTCGACTGATGGATAGTCGTCGAGGGCTTTGGCATTTGAGTTGTTTCCCTACATGTACCACACCGAGGTATGGTTGAGCTCCAGCTGGATGCAAGAGTTCGTCGGTATATTTCTTTGTATGTTTTGAGGCACCCTCCATCTAGTCCTGTGGACTTTGAGCTGTTGAAACTAGTTCTCCAATAGGACCTTTCCTCTTTCACATTCTTGCAATGTCCCTCTCTAGCAGAATGGCTTAAATCTCCACATGTTGAACCTCAATGGTTCCTGAAAGATTGGACTCCCCTCTAGGCAGATGTGGTACATGAAAATCCATAAGATGGGGGAGGGGAACTTGATGATTCCCCCTGTTTCTTGACATATTTCACAGATGGTCTTCACCATGTCAGCGAAATATTCGACCCATCTGTACATTCGTCCATCAGTATCAATGGTGTCGACAGCTTCTAGCATGTCTAACTTAAGGTCGTTGCCCCGACCTGCTAGGGTGAGTGTGATTGCGATTATTTTGGCCACAATCTGTGGCGATCGGTTTGTGATTTGGCTGATCATCAACCCATTTGAGTTCTTACCCAAAGATGACCCAGTGAGCTCTTCAACCAGTCCTTCTTTGATACCAACTGGTTCTAGGTTTCCTTCATTGGAGAGACCGGTCAGCGTGGAGATGACTTCACCCAAGATGTCGACCAGTCGGTCAAAGTAGAACCGGCCATTGTGGTACGAGCTGATGATGAATTTTACAGCAGTCTCCTTTGTGCCACCAAAGCTGGGCATGAGTGGTGCATTGACATAGCCGAAGATAGTGCTATGTTTGATTTTTTCTATAGCTTGAGTGGCCTTTTTGTCGACAAAGGCCCATTCTTCCATTTCGGTCCATAGTTTTTTCCATGAGCCTTCCTGTACCTTAGCATTTTTAATGTTTTTCAACCTGCGGACTAAAGGTGTATCCGCAGCCTGTATTTCCTTGGTTTTGGTCGAGGCTCTAGTTTGTTTAGGGGCCATTTCGTCGGTTTGGTGGTCGATTTCACGAAGGGGTTCTCAGCTTTTAGTCGAGTGGATGCTCTGATGCTCTCTCTGTATGGATTGCGGTAAATGATCATTTGGCAATCCAGTATTTATAGGCGATGATGTGGATGTGTGTGTCGATGGGTGTATTAATGGCGGACATGATGTTCCAGCTGGCATACTTGAGTGTGCGTTAATGGTGAATTGATTTCAGCGCTCGATGTCATGAATGCACAATGGCACTATCAAGGTCGTCGGTCGAGGTCGGTTCTGAGAATGGTCAATGGAAGTGGTGGGTCAATGAAAATGGTCGATGGTGTTGTGTCGATGGGCATGATGGCGGTTGTTGAGATGGTAATTTCCTATCATGGAATTCTATATGTACGGTATTTTTTTTTGCTTTTGAATTTTTAAGTTTTTATGGCTTTTGGTTGAAGGTTATGGTCATTATATGATTTTTTATTTTTTTTAACTTCTAGTTTCTGTAGCGTTTTAGTCGGGTTCCATTAACGAGCTTCCGAAATACTATGCCCTGTAACATCCTGAGTTGGACTGAGCCATTGGGATGTATCTCTTTGACAACGTAAGGTCCCATCCATTCTGTGTGGAGCTTTTTAGGTTTTTCTTTTACCCAACTATTGTATATTAAAGCAAGGTCTCCGACCGACAAGTTTTTTCTCTTGAGGTTGCAATCATGCCAAGCTTTCTATTGTTGTTTCTAGATTTCTTGATGTTGTATTGCCATTAGTTGATGCTCTTCAAGTTTGCTGAGATGCAATAGTTGGTCCTTCCTTCCTTGTTCGACATCGACATGTAGTATTTCTGCAATGATACGTGTCTGTTGTCGGAAGCGTAGTGGAACTACTGCTTCTTGTCGATAGACTAGTCGAAAAGGAGTTTGTTCAGTCGATTGTTTATATGCTATTATGTAGGCCCATAATAATGCAAGTATTTTCTCATCCCAGTCATCCTTATCAACATTACATATTTTGGTTAGTCCTCTTGTTAATGTTTTATTAAATGCTTCAATTGCTACATTCGACTGAGGATGGTATGTTGTACTCCGATGATGGTCGATTTGGAACTGGTCAGTTAGGGTTTTGATAATTTTGTTGATAAAGTGTGTTCCCTGGTTGCTAATCAGGGTTAGTGGACATCCAAATCTAGTGATGATATTCTCATAGATAAACTTAGCAGCTATCTCACTAGAACATGTGTCGACTGGTTCAGCTTCTGCCCATTTAGTGACATATTCGACTGCAGTAATGATATATCTTGCGCCTGTTCTTTTTACTGGTATAGGAAATGGTCCTATGAAGTCTATGGACCAGATTTCAAATGTCAAACTTGGGTTTACTGATATCAAAGGCATTTCTGTGCTAGGCAAGGCTCGACCTAGTCATTGACATCTGTCACATCGACTGACAAAATTTTTGCAATCTTTATGGAGTGTCGGCCACCATAATCCTGATTGTTGGATTTTCTTTGCAGTTGTGTCCGCTTGAAAATGTCCTCCTACAGGTCCATAGTGTGCTTCATGCATATTTTTGTCTCGTTCATGTTCTAGTACACACCTTCTGAGGATGTCATCTAGTCCCATTTTGTATAAAAATCCATTGATGAGACTATATGGTGCAGCCTTCATAGCTAAGATTTGCTTTTTCTTGGTGCTCATACCTTATGGTGCATGTCCATCTTCCAACAACTAAGCTATTTCTTCTAGTTCTGCTAGGACTGCTTCTATCTGAAATAAATGTGCATCAAGTAAGTCATCGTCGACTCCTGTCGGTTCTTCTCCTGTGTCGATTCAGGATAAATGGTCGGGCCGGACATTTAATTTTCCTGGTCGGACAACGACTTCGAACTCGAATTCTTGGAAGAGAAGTAGCCATCGATAGATCCTTCCATGATGTAGTGGTTTATTGACGAGATGCTTTAGGGCCTGATGGTCGGTATAGAATATAAATGGGTTAGCTAAGAGATAATGTCGATATTTTTGTAGTGCAAAGACCATTCCTAGGGCTTCTCTTTCTGTTTTCGAATAGTTTCTTTTAGCCTTATTTAATTTTCTGCTACTATAAACTATAGGATAATCCATTCCATCATCTCTTGGTTGAGTTAAGATTCCTCCTATTGCTAGGCCTGATGCATCAATGTGAACATGGAATTTGATCGACCAGTTTGGAAACTTTAGGATTGGTGCTTCGAATAGCTTTATTTTTAATTTTTCGAATGATATGTGGCACTCCTCTGTCCAGTTAAACTCTTGATCTTCTCTTAATAGTTCTTCAACAGGATAGGTCATATCTGAATAATATCTTATGAATTTTCTGTAATAGCCTGTGTGGCCAAGTAACACACTGACCTGTTTTGGTTTTACTAGTGGTTTTAGGTCGAGGATAACTTTGATCTTTGCAAAATAAACCTTAATACCTTCCTTACAGACAATGTGCCCTAATAATATCCCTATGGGGGTCACAAATATGCATTTCTTGATGTTTAGGGAGATTTGAATTTGCCGACATCTCTCCAACATAAGTCTGAGCCATTTGCAATGATCCTTTAACATGGAGTATATTGTCCAATCATCAAAGTATACTGCCATGGTCTTATAGATATATTCTTGAAATGTTTTGACAACAATTCGAGAGAATACTGCAAGTGCATTCTTTAATCCAAAAGGCATAACTTTGTAAGCAAATGAACCAAATTCACACACAAAGTTTGTCTTCTTATGGTTTTCTTTAGTTATTGGCACTTGGTTATAGCCTGAGAATCCATCTGTAAATGAGTAGCATTCATGTCCTGCGACCTCCTTCAATATTTCATCTGCATAAGGGGTTGGGAATGGGTCTGTCAGTGTTACTTTTTTTAGTTCCCTGAAGTCGACACAAATTCTTAGTCTGGTCAGATCATGTTTCTTAGATTGTACAACCATTGGACTTGCCCATTCTTATTGGTCGATAGGATAGATGATGCCTGCTTCCAGCATGTTATCAGTTTCCTTTTTGACTATCTCCTTGTATTTGTGAGCTAGTTTATAAATCCTTTTATTCACAGGTCGAACATCAGGTTTAGTGTCAATTTTCATTTCTCCCATTTCATGGACTAAGCCTTTGAGGTCTTTATAATCTCTAGCAAATACATATTGAAACTCCTTTAATAAGTTCACTATCTCTATGGTCTGCTCTTCGCTCCAGTAGTCACTAATCTTTGCCATTTTTCGTCGATCATCATTTGAGATCTTGAATTCTTTAGTTTTTACTTTACCATCTAGCCATTCTGGTGCTTTGGCTTCATTGATCGGTCAGCTTCCTTCCTTAAACTGTGAAAATGTGGCAGGGAAGTCGGCTGTAGTCATTCTATCGGTATCTTGTTTGTCGATTGTTTCTACTTTCAGGATTGTACAAATAGGTTTGGTCATTTTGACATGGTTGGATTTCCATCTAAATATTTTTCCTTTTGTGTTTTCATTTTCTAACTGTAGTCCTGTCGACTATGGTTTTGTCCTTGTTTGTATATTGTTACATTTCATTGTCTGTCGGTTATCTATTAAGGGTTTGTTTTCGGTCGGCTGGATAAATTCTTAAATTTGTTTTTATGTTTCGACCAAGTTTTCATTTTGAGGTATAAAGTTGAAATATTTAATGAAATTTTCCCTGAGTTCATGCCATAAGAAGGTTTCACCTATAGCTTCTTCCATCTTATAACATTTGTTTGGTAAGACGACGAGGGTTGATGGGAACAAGTGTGGCCATGCTCGTTCATCCTTGTATCCAAGCCTTATCCGGTCTTTTTCACAGGTTTTAATATGATCTTATGGGTCCTGTCCTTGAGTGAATATAAGTATCTAATATTGTTGGGTTAACTTCTTTCCTCCAAACCTTTCGATAAAGTCGAAGCAGTTTTCCAGGTCGGCAGTCTTGTCTGATGGGTATCCCACCATCTGGCAGCTTGTCCTGTAAAAGTTTCTACTAGGCTTTGGAGTCGGTCATGTTCACCAATATTTTTGGAAACTTGTTCAACATGCATTCCTGGTGATTCCCTTTCCTTGTATCTTGGTAGTTGTGTAGTATTTACATTGGTAGGTTGTAATGTAGGGTATTCCCTAACTTTCTTCTCAAAGATTTTTGGGACAATTGACACTATGAAGCACTGTTAGGTGGGATTTTTCTGCACTTTTTGTATAGTCCAACACCCTCTTGCTTGTGTTTCGTAGTTCTTAATCTCCCAATCATATAATTCGGCGTCTGAATTATAACCAAATGAATCCTGGTTGCCTAAATGAAGTTCTCCACGGATATTTGGTTCTGTGTAATCTGCATTGTTTTGGATCTAGTAGAGTTGTCGGACATCGACTTTTTCATCAATAGGTTCAATCCAAGGTTCCCCTTGAGATGGATGAATGGGTACAATGACCTTTTGTCCATTTCCTTTTAATTTGATTCGCTCCTTATCTAGGGATATTGATGCTTTCATCTTTCTACCCCAACATCGACTGACTAGCGCTGGGAAGGAACTAGATCCTTCCTTTGGGTCAATGATTTCGAAGTCAACCTTCGTCGAGATTCCTTTTATAGTCATGTTGACATTTTTCCAGACTCCAATGGGTTCAATTAAGCCATGATCAGCTATTTTTAGGTATATTCCTGACTCATAGAGTCGAGGTCTACCCATTTGTTCCCAAGTGTCACGAATCATGATATTTACTTATGAGCCAAAGTCGAGCACTACTTGTCGGACGTGGTGTCCTTCGATTTCCAGATCGACAAGTGGGTTGGCATCACCTTTGTCTTTTTTATTTAAGCTGCAGATGTTCTTTGTTTTCTTTTTAGAGTTGGTACATTTTATTTCATATAGCAAATCGATGAACTAAGATACTGCATTGTCTTTTTGTATGAGCTGGATTAATTCATTTATTGTGTTATGTCGAATGTCATGAACGTGTTCTTGTCGTGCAATTTCTTTGAATACATTGGTTGCTTCTTTGTATGTTTTATTTTCTTTTAGTGGGTAAGGATAGACATATTTCTCTTTTATTTTACTGATTCTTGGGTTATCAGCTCCCGTTTTTGTTCCTTGTCGAGTTACAGTATGCAAATTTTTTGTGTTTATTACATCATTTTTTTGCACACAGGGAAAGACATTAAAATTTTTCTTCGTATTTATTTTTTCTAACATGGTAGGGCAATCCTCTAGTGAGTGATCCCCTATTCCATGGTGAGTACAAAATTGACGTCAGTTCTGTCTTTATATGGACAGTCTGCATACCGATGTCCCTCTTTATAACATGTAAAGCACTGGATGGGTCGACGTGGTCGGTTGTCGCGATTCCCAAGGAATCGACCTCTTCCTGCATAGCCTGAATTTCGATTATCGTACTGGTGCTTGTATCATCGGCCATCATATCTCTGACCATTCTGATCATTTGCTAGATTTTTTTGCTTGTTATGTTGTGCCACTGCATTGGTTCGGTAGACCGCCTGATAATTCTGTTGGTTCTTCAGGTTCAAATGACAGTTGGTCGTGTTATGATTTTTAGTCTCACAGATGGCACACCAGGAGGCCTTGTCGTTCTTCATGTTGAATGGACAGTATTTCATCGAGTGATCCTTGTGCTCCTGGAAAATGTCACAAAATGATTTGGTCTGCACGAATCGAACATCCTGTCGGCTGTATTTTTGTCAACAGTTGTCTTTGGAATGGCCGACTGTCGAGCATTTGGTGCACCAGATCTCCTAGTTCTTGAGGTTTAACTCCTTCAAAGACTTATGGACACTCTCAAGCTATTCTTCTAATCAGTAGTCTATAGGGTAAGCACGTATGTCCTCGTCCATCTCCACTTGAAGAGCTTTCGTTAGCGCATCTTCGTAAGATTTGAACGTTTCCAGACTGATGTGTATACGCACTTTCTAAGATAACCCTGCAAGAAACCATTGGATTAGTAACTGTTCATCTATAACATAGTCCAGCTGGCTCAGAAGGTCTTTCCAGCACTTATCATAGTCGTGAACAGTTTCCCCTGGCTTTTGTGATATAGCTTTTAATTTTTTCGCTGCAAGGTGTTTAGCATCTTGAGTTTTGAAAAATGATAAAATTTGCGCTTTGGTTGCTCTAGGTTGTCTTTCTGAAAAGGTCATATACCACGTCAATGCCCTTTTCCTCAAGGCACCGGCGAACTGTACCATTTGTCTATCTTCATCTGTAACTTGGTTGGCCTCCCAAGTCAACTCGCAGACAAACCAGTGTCGTCTGGGATCCTCATCCCCCTCATATAGAGGAATGTCAGCCGATCCATGACCCATGTCTGAATCACTGTCACTGCTCTCAGCAGGTGGTGGCAGTGAAGGTGGGGGTGGAGGTGAGGGTGGTGGGGTTATTGGTTTATTCGTCTCTGCAAGACTATGGTCGATGTAACTTCTGTTCCCATCGGTTGTCGATTCTTCATTAACTGGCAGTCGATTGATGTCGACTTCTACTGTTGATGGTCCACTACAACTATTTATCCGCAATTCTAAATGTTCTGTGTCTTCTAAACCTATATTTGGCAGGGGGGGTGCTCCTTCATGTGTCGATAAGAGTAAGTGGATACTTCGGTTGGAGGGTGCTGCTTGAAAGGTCACCCAATTCCCTTCCTCTGGTCGACGTATAACAAGGTGTTGTCTAGTGTATGTTTCATCGTCTAGTTGGCTCCATATACTAAAGTCACCAGCTCGTAGTCGGAGGTCCTCTTTGACAATAGTCTGTATCCGAGTACGTGGATTCAACGGAGAGAAGGTTGTTCCTTCATGGGGAGCTCTTAATTGGAGAGCTTCGGGCTGCTCTATCCACAATTCTTCCTCCATAGGGGACGCCTCTTGTTCCACACCTTCTTCATGTCGATCATGACCCGAACCTGGTGGATTCTCTTCCTGGTCAGTCGCCCTAGGACTTCTTCCTCTATGCAGCTCTAAGGCTCTTTCTCTTCTTGCTTCCCTCCTCTGTTGTCTCTCTTCCCTCTCTATTTTCTGAATGTTCGACATACCTTCATATGATACTATTCTCTTGAGTTCCCTTTTGGTTGACTTCTCATTACTTGTGAATGGCATCTGTTTCTAATCGACTAGAATCCACTCTACTCTATCTCGACATATGACCAGCTACCCCCCCATAGCCCACCCAACGCTTTTAGAAAGCTCGGATAGTTCGGTTTATTTGCTTAGGAAGTATTCCCACTCCCTTTCTGCAATAATTTTTTCCCACTTCCTTTGCTTCTCCGCCCAGTTAGAGTCTTATGGCAGTTTGTGAAGTGATGGACGAGGTTCGACAATATGTTCTACTCCCTTCTTAATCAGGAATTTGAACAGCAAGGTCGGTAAGGAAAACAGAAATTGCTCAGTGAGATCTGTGTAAAATTTCTCCTTGACTATTTCTAATGAGGTTCTATCTTCAACTGCTTGCTCCTCACAGAATTTGTCGATGATTTTCTCGAACCACTCCGACAAGTTTGTTCTACCTCCTCGTATCAGTTTTTCTAGCAACTGTTGTTCTTTAGTCCCTTCTGGCTTTCTCATCCAGGAGTTTCTTCAGAAGTTGGGGCATTGATTCGACAAACTTTTCATGTGTTTCTATGAAAAATATTTCTTTTTCTTGTGCAATTGTTAATCTGTTCCTTCGCGCGTAATTCTGCAAATAATTTGCAACTTTACGTTCCCACCAGTCCTTAATCTCCTGCTCTGGTATCATTTGTTTGCATACATTTGAGACATGTACTACCGACAATGGAACCAATGTTGTAATCTCACAGTTCACATAAGGTTACCAATAATACACACTAAAACATATATATATAACAGAGACAAGAGATAATAACCAACAGGTGAATTAACAGATTATATTATATAAAGGAGTCCATATAATGCAGAGAAATGAACTGAGTTTTCATCTGGCTCAACATCCTAATATATATGATTACAAAACAGTTACAAAATAACCACTTGTCGGTTCGGTGAACCGACGCAACCTTAGGTGGCCAACCTAATCTCTAGTTTAGTCAGTCGACCGACTTAGTCGACTGATCGACTAAGTCGGCTATCATTCAAATCGACTTATCAACTTGCTCCTTCTACACCCTTCTTCCTTTTTTTCTTTTTCTCATCGGGATACTTATGTCCTTTCTGAGAATATTGTGCAAAAAAATTTGTACTTTGAGGTGAGGGGGTGGAAACCTTTGTTTTCTCCGCTTCATATTGCTTATCCAGTGATTATATAGTGGGAGAACTTACTGAACCAACCACACCATTAGCATCGGGTCCAAGATTTGGTTTCTCTGCATTATTGGTAGAGCTCGGTGCCTCAGGTAAGATTTCATATAAAATCCTAGAGTGAGCATATATCAAGTATAATTGTTGGGCCCTAAAGATAGCCTCTTCTTTTTTGGTCACCCGAAAGTGGATACATCCTTAGAGATATAAGGAAGTAAATATTTTAATAACCACTCTAATAAAAACTCAGGGGGTATAGTGGCTTTAATAATCCTCTTTCATCTTCGCCACTCCTGGATGTGATATGAGATATGTGTGTCCCTTTTTTACGGAAAAGTCAACAACAAGTCTATGCTGGCATCATACAAGACACGAAGTTGAAAGTGATTGTGGACCATAGTTTCCAAATCCAAAAAACTATCATATGCAATAAAAAGAAGTTATATGTACCATTTTTCTGCAACATGAGTCAAGTTTCTCTGGAAAATCCTGAACCGAATGGAGTCATCGTTCAGTGATTTCGAAGAGCACCAAAGGTGAAAAGTGGTTATGTGTGCACTTGGATATTCTCCATCTTTGACTTTAAACTTAGGAATGTCTGAAGGTTACTTAATAGGTACAAGTGACCATGCCGCACTATGTTGCACGGGGTTATTCATTAACTTTGACAAATATGGAAAGTTTAAAGTTTCCAGGAAAGGAATCTTTGGTCTAATCAAGGTCTGAAAATATGGAGTTTGGGATGTAGAAGGACCTGCCCCCTTGTTCCCAAAAAAAAAGGTGGGGTTTCCCCTAGCCACCGATTGTGATTTAGTTGGACTACTCTGAAAGGGATTCCACTCGAAATCTAGTGGATTATTTGTTAGTGGTGCACTATAAGTGGTTTGGGCTACTCCAAATGAAACTAGAGTTTGAAAAATAAGAGTAGGTATCCCTCCACTGAAAAGAGAAAAGGGAGAGCTCATGAAAGGGGTCGAACCCGGTGTCTAAAAATTATGAAGAAAATCATTTGTGTTTACAGACTACATTCCCACATATGCAAGGGTAGGTCCTACATAAGGAGTGGATGGGTTAATATTCCCCCCATTCCACAGAAAACCATTAATGAATGAGGATGATCTATTTGGACCACTCTGAGCAGTTTCCATAAAGCAAGGGGATGGAAACGGTGCACTCGGAATACCAGTGACCACCCCACTAGATGGATATACTACATTAGAGGGGGCTAAGGGTTGAACCACTCGACAAATTGGTGATAGGGGTGTAGTATATGCACTTGGTCTTGGAGCACCAACTGGTGGAGGTGGGAATTCACCAGCCAAAATGGCTAAAGTTGGGGTAGAAATACCCTCTACAGAGATTTACATTTCTCTGTTGAAAGGAATACCAATAGCAGATGAACTGAAATGGATAACCTAGACAATCACAGGATCGTTCAGATCAGTTAGAGGTGGGTTAAAATTTCTTGCAAACTAGTCATCCTACAAGTCTTCAATATCTATTGCAGTTGTTTCTTCTTGATTAATCCTAATTTTTGGTTCACCTGGAACTTCACTAACTCCTACTCATTCAAAAGAACCCTCAGTATCTAGTCTCTGCCTTTGAGGGGGCAGTGGAGGCTCCACTGTAACAAATGGAGGAAGGTTTTGAAACCTTCTTAACCTACAAAGAGGTTGGTCCTCCACAACTAAAAATTTGACTCACACACACCTAAAGGATAACTAAACACAGATAAACCAAACATGACTCAATGAAAATGTCCTAAAGTCACTCAGACATAGTAGATATAAGGTACACCTTCCAAAGAAATATTGGGATGATTAGGGCCCAAGTCCAACTAGTGAAGATGGAAGGATTCTTACTTAGCATCCCGTGAAGATTTTCCTGGGTGCAAGTGTTGGAATCACCCAACCGCTCTTCCAAACTGTCTACCAGGGTTACCTTCCAAGTTCATCCTAGGTGTACTAGAAATATCCTTCCAATAACACCTGTGTATGACTCCTAGTGTCAAGAAACTAAGGGCTTCCACAACTGCACTGAGAGTCTGGAGGAACAGTCACAAGCCCAATCCTTATGCATGGGTATGGTAGTTGATCCCGAAAACGTGTCAACACTGGCACCGAACAGGGCCCAAGAGGTGGTATTGACAAGATCCCTAAATGCATAAAAATCCTTATATACAATCAAATAAGGAAGTGGAGGATTATCTCCTCATCCAGGTTCTCATGCGGCCTCATGCTTAATTCCTGTGTGAGAGGAGCTTTCCAGATAATCTATTGTAGAAGAGGATTTACCTAATGAAATGCTACTATGTTTGAATCCAAATGCTTTTGGGCAGTTAAAACTCCCTATTCCAAAACCCTAGCCTGAACTAGTTGATGTATGGGCCAAAAAAAAGAAACTTACTAGTAAAATTTTAATTAATCGTTATTTTTAATGGACTTATTTGTCAAAGGTAGCAGAATGAGACTGTATGATGTTATATACTCAGCAGAAAGAAATAAAATGATGTATATAAAAATTTCAAAGTAAATGCAACTACAAATCCAATTTTTCTTTTCTTTTTCTTTGAAAATGCAAGCTAATGAAAATTTTAAACAAAAAGAGAAACTACAATACTTCAATTTTTTTTATTTTTTCTGGAAAAATTAGTGAAAAGAACAACTAAATTCAACCTAATGCAAAAAGTGCAAAATTTATTTTTGTCTTTTCTTTTTCGAAAAATTCAAAAACTATAGTACAAGTAAATCCAAATTCAGTGATTTTAACAAATCTGATCCTATAACAGTAAACGATGCAATTAGACCCTACAGTAACACACTTCTCCCAAATAGGAGGAAATGGATCAAAACCTAGACTTGGAAGAACTATCAATTCCCAAGGACTAATATATCCAAAAGAAGGAAATAATGACTGAATTAAAGTACCAGAAAAGAAGTCCAAAGTATATCATTGTTTTAGAGGACTGATTAATGACCCAAAAACACAAGCAGTTAGACCAAAGGCTAAGCATGAGGGACCTAGCACATTTACCAATGAAGAAGTCAAACCAAAATCACTCAAACAACTTGACTAATCAAGAAAACAGTTAAATGTACAGAACTAAAACCAAAGTATGATGCCAAAAAAATCCTTTATAAGCATCTAAGAAATCCTAAAATCAAGGACAAGCAAGAACATCATAGACTCACAGACACCTATAGGAAATACACAACTGTAATCAAGGTAGGTCACGTACCATACACGAAGGGTACTAAGGCAACCCACGTATGCAACAGGTAATGCGCAACTATTACCAAGGCAACCCATGTATGTTGTCAAAAAATTGCAAAATGAAAAACAACTGACAGACAAGCTCTGAACATGCAATACTAGAAATCAAAATAGATCACTCATAAAATCAGATAGAGAAAAAACTGGTCAGGGAGCCTAAAGAGAGGACCCACAACAGGTTGGAATCCCTAGTGCAGTCTCCAGTTCTATCAGTACTCAAACAGAGAAGCACCATTTTACATGATAACAAATAGTGCTCTAGGGATTCATCATGCTTATCTAGTTCATCTGATACATCAATGCTATTCTTCTCAAGCAACTTGTCCGTGGTGTCCATTTTCTTCTTGGAAAAAATATTCTCATAATGATTACCTTTTCTGCAATAATAACACTTGGATGAGAGCCCTTTCTTCTTGAATTTCTTCATGGAATTCGAACCTTCATCAGTAGGATTTGAACCTTAATATTGATCATCTGAATTTGGCTTCTTCTCCTTCACTTTTTGCTTTTATTTTGAATTTGAATGCTTGATTCCTTGAACTACAAGAGCATGGTATTTGATTTTGGAGTTTTTAAGGGCTCCCATCTAAACCAAATTGTATTTCTCTTTATTAAGTGAATCAATGAATGCACTCAAAGAAGGAATTTTCCAATTTGAAATATCAATCCTAGTAGCATGGAAATTTGACACAAAAACTGAGTATTCTAGACCCAATTTTGAAAGATGGAAATAATTGATTGATCTTCCTTCTTCTCAATCCCACATTGCTTCAGCATAATAATAAGTGACTTGAACTTGGTGAATAATACTTCCATGGATTCAAAATTGATTGGACTCAATGATATGAATCCATTCTCCAATTGATGTTCTCTTATCTCATCTTGTACACCAAAGAGAGACTCAATTTTGGTCCACACTTTGTTTGGAGTGGTAAAACCATCAAGATGAAAAATAAGATCTATAGAAATTGAGAGACATATAAACCCATAGGATTCATCCATTAGATTATGCCACTTATATTTCTCAACAATAGAATTTGTCTCATTCTCTAAAGCCATAGAAACTTTGTAGAGGCCCTTACTATAGAATAGAATTCCAATCTTGGCCTTCCATTCTTGATATTTGTAAGGAGTCTGGATCATAGCTGAATAAAAATTTATGCTTTGTTGTTGATGTGCTCCTAGATATTCTCTTTGTAACCTGCACAAACAAAAAAATTGAAGAAATACTCTGTAAGCTCAATCATGCTGATGGCTTGATCTCCCTTGCTAGTCAAGCTTGATAGATTAAGTAACCTTATGCTATGATACCATGTAGAATTATAAAAGGAAAGGCTCTAATTCCATTTAGATATTTGATATCCTGTTCTTTTGTACCAAGTATAAATTGAGCAGGTGAATCATCCTACAAAAGATATCTATTTCATAGATGCACAAAAAAAATAGAGAGAGGACTAATGAGACCGATCTAGAGGTGGCCGTCAGTAGATCTAATTTTTAACACTGTTAATATGGTCGATTATGGAAGCCTGTAGATATATTTATTTACATTGTTTATGGTGGATTTCAGATATGATTATATTAAATTTTACATGTTTGTAATAGATATAATATTTCATGTTTGAAATCATTTTAATGGCTTGCTCATATATGGTTTTATTTCGTGCCTATATTTACCTTCCATAACATGCGTATTGTAGAATGATCTGTATTTGTATTTGCGCATTTCATTTTAAAAGGTTGAATGTTTTATTTTAGTGGATCTTTGGCATCTTGTCCTAGCCTTAGTTACATGTATTCCTTCGTGCATTACATTGATTCATATTTCCACTTCGGTTTCTAGGTGTTCTTGTCCTTGGATTCAGGGTTGGAGACATCACACTCTCAATAATGATTCCCTACAATAGAATGTGTTATTTTATGAATTTCATTCATGATTTATAAGATTTTAATGAACTTATAACTCTCACCATGAGTATTTAAGGCATTGCGAGAGATTTCCATTCCTGGATAGGAAGTGTATCAATAATCTAGACAACTTTATCCAAGGAAATGGTGGAGGAGGGGGATGATATAGGTGGCGATAAGGGGTTTGATGTGGGTATATGGGTGGGGGATGATGTAGGAGAAATTGATGGAGCCGATGTGGATGTAGTGGACTGGGATACTATTGAACCTTTGTGTTTTCATTGATGTCAAAGGATAAACCAACAAGTCTGATGTCAAAAAATAAACCAAAATGGTTGATGTCAAAGGATAAGCCAACAAGTTTGATGTCAAAACAAAAAAAAGATTGATACAAAAAAACAAAATGGATGAAGAAATACATAAAAGTGTATGATTCTATCAGGTAATGGGTCTCTATATACAAATCCATTTTGAAGAAGTATATAGAGAAGAAAAGTGGAAGTTCAGGAAGTGCACAAATCCCACCAAGACATGGGACACATGTGCAAATATACCACCTAGTCAATGGACTTAGGTGTAAAAAACACCACAAAGTTTGATTATCAAAGGATGCACACTGAAGTAAGATGAAATAAGGTAGTTAGCTTGACCAAGAAATAAGAGGGTTGGGGAATCACTAAGAAAAATGAATCCCAACTTGTGGACACGTTGCTTACACAAGAAAGAGTATAAATAAGCAATATATGCAAGTATTAAAGTAAGCAAAAATGATGAAGATGAATAGAAGATAGCGTACAAATTAGAAAGATGTCGTGTACAAGGATGTACAAGGAAACTACACAGTGAATGAAGTAGATCGCACAAGTGCTAAAGTAAAAGTCATAGATCATAGAAGTGATAGAGTGTTGTAGAGTGCAGAAGCACAGATATCAGAAGATTGTAAATCACAGAAGTACTAATGTAGACACTTTCATAGATTGCATACTATTTGACTCAGATTACAAATGGATAAGATGCATATTAGAGAAGATATAAATCATATCATTTGCACATCAGAAGAGACACAAATCACAAATAAGATAGACATATATCTTAATTATTGATATACACATATTCATATCAGGGAGGCAGGAAGGGGCAAGGAAAGGGAGTTGTAGCATCCTTCCAGTTGGTGCTAGTAAACACATTAAGGAGTCAGCGCTTCCATTCATTCATAGTTTAAGAATTCAAAGATGAGATTGCAGTATTCAAACATGTTGGTTCCTGAACACTATGAGTGGGTTCTTGCGCAAAAGGGACTGATATCCATTCAGGTCAGTTCCTAAAGTTAGCAAGTTGTGCTTATGTAGATGATAGAAGTACTTACAAATTGCTTCTTGTAAACATGAAGTTGTTTCTTATAATCAGGTTGGTTCTTGAGTGAGCCAGTGCTCACAATTGGAGATTAGTGTATCCTACTTATGTAATCAATTTTATATATAGATTTATATAAAGTTATTTTACAGAATTTGTGTGCAATTGTGTACATTATTATTTTTGGCATCATTTTTTTCAAAGTACAATTTGTTAAGTGAAAAATAGCATAATATGTGTTATGTACTGATTCAACCCCCCTCTTAGTATATATAAGAATTCTGACAATTGGTATTAGATTGGTTGTCTTAAGTAACAATTTAACCACTGGAACATGAATACTTGTGCAGAAATGGAAAATTAAGAAACACACTTTATGGCAATCGAAGATGTCTTGCAAAATTAGGACTTGGGAGATGAAGAATTGGTTGAATTAGACTCTAAAGGAGAAATGATCAGTGTGTTGGAAGAATCACAGAAATAAAGAAAGAGGAATAAGTCAGTTGAAAGAACAATTGTTAAGATATGAAGAAATAGTTAAGGAGATAAGAAAATTAGAGTTGGACATGATTGGACAATTGAAACAACAAGAAGAAAAGCATGAGAAATTGAAGGTTGTAGTTAATCTCTTAAGATGAGAACTACGCAAACCTAATGACCAACTCAATACTAAACAAAATTCAAACAACATCACAAAGGATCTATATGAAATCATCAAAAATCAAAGACAACCATTTAAAAATATGGGAATAGGCTACAAAGACTCAAAGTCACCAAGATCAAGTTTTGATACAGGAGAAAGAAGGTTTGTAGATGTAATCAAAGGATCTGCTTCAAGAAAAATTCAGAATTATGAATAAAATATGTCATCCTATCAGAAAATGTGTTCTACGCAATCAGGAAGCACTCACTTTACAAGGAATCCAACTCTTTTCTTTGGAAATAGCTATTTCTGTAACAATTTTGTTCATAAATCATTTACTTGTAAAGCACAAATGAAGGATAGTGTTCAAAAAGATAGATATTGATCTAAGGATAACCACAAAAAGAATGATATCAAAAGGTCATCTAAAACTCAAAAAGAAAAGTTCAATTCCTTTATCCGTTAAATATATGTTAGTGAATGCCATCATTGTTACAATTATGGCCATACAAATGAGGACCGCACAAATAATTTATGGCTAACTAAACTGGTTGAAACTATTATTAGTAATATCAAGAAGGATGCAACTTGGATTTACATGCGTAGAATAAAAGGGGCAATGATATTTTTATAGTGGATGCTCTAAACATATAACAATAAATAAACATAATTTCTTGAATTTTACGAAAGAAAAAGAAGGTAATGTTTACTTTGGAGACAATGGATCTGCGAAAATATGTGGAAAGGGCATGGTTATTATTGGAAATAGGAAACCCAAAGCAGATAATGTCTTACTAGTTGAAAACATGAACCATAATCTCCTCAACATAATTTGAAATTCTAATCAAGGACATACGATCACCTTTCATAAGAAACAAGGATATAGGCAAACTAGTGGCAATTGTGTCTAAAACCTCAAACAATGTCTACATATTAGATAAAAAAGGAAGAAAAGTGTTGTATGGGGAAAATAGATGAAATTTTGATTTGGAACAGAAGGATGGGATATATAAACTTTGACAACTTTGACAACAGAAGGATGGGATATATTTAGAGATAAAGAGGGATGAAATTATGTTTATCATAGAGGATAAGTTCGCATAATCGAATTTTTTCAGTTTATCATAAATTATGTTTCTTCATTTAACTAGTCATGAGATTCTTAAGTAGTAATTTAAAGTAGCTAGTCATTAACTAGGATACATAGTTTTAACATAACAAATCATGAATATCATTTAGATGTGGAAGAATGAATAATTAAATAATGGTTGTCCAAAATATCGGATCTAATTAATTCCAAATTTCATAAAATCAACCTACCAAAACTTTATCTTTCAATGACTGAAAACAATCTATACAATTTCTACAAAACCATAACTAGTTTCTATACAAATCTGGAACTTATATGAAACTAAGTTTAAAGATGCATGAAATGATATAAGCATTTCATGTTCTGCCACATGACAATCCATATCATCCTTAAAAAGTGATAAATACATAATTTAATTACATTTAAAATCATCCTCAACAAATCTCGATAATTGCACTACTAGTAGTAACTTACAACAATACAAATTCTAGTCAATTATTTTTCATTCAAACGATATTTATATTATGAGAATAAAAACAATAAATAAAACCATCATAAGTAATTAAACCAATTCTAAATTAGATTTCATAAATGGATTCTGAAGTGCAAAAATATGATACAATTAGTGGTACAAAGCA
Source organism: Pseudotsuga menziesii (assembly GCA_001517045.1). Lineage (NCBI taxonomy): Eukaryota > Viridiplantae > Streptophyta > Pinopsida > Pinales > Pinaceae > Pseudotsuga > Pseudotsuga menziesii. Next base: position 717,025 of record LPNX011012197.1, read on the forward strand.
GTACAATTTATCCCATAAATTGTTAATCCCAAAGAGGCTAGAAACTTACTTTAAATTAAAATCTATAAAGAACACACAAAACATACATATTTCTCATAATATTCAATCATACAATATAAAGGATTAATTACTTATCTTAATAGTGTGTAACTGGTGACAACAAAACGAGATTCCTCCTAGCCTATGACCTTTCCTGACGTTTGTTTTCTCGTCAAAATATCCCTCGAGATGAGGTCCTATAATTCCATTTGAGATGGTCTCTTCTAAAATACACTAAGGCTGGTCCACTCACTTTCCTACAATTGTACCCCCCTCTTCCTAAAAGGCGAGGTAGGTAGTTTTGATATTGTACCCCCTCTCTTAGAGCATGTCACTAACCTCCAAGGTCACTTTCACAATTTGAACCCCCAATGGAGCATTAAGATATTGAGAGAAATTTCCCCTAAACACATTTCTAGGATTGTACCCCCTCTCCCTCATGAAATAGGGAAGATATTTTTGGATCCCCCACTTGTGGGGGTTGGGGGAAGCAACCTTGTAGCAAACATTTAGGAAAAAATGGCTTGTCAAATGTTGTAATTTTAGAGTCATGAATTGGTAAATAATGTGTGATTTACGGGCCCATTTTTTTGGTCATCCCTTGGTATTTTCCCAAGGTATTCCCTTTAGAAAAGGAAGGCATTGTAATATGGTTGTGTATTGTAATGAAGCATTGTGAAAATTGATCTATGTGATTGTGTAAGGGAGACTACGAGAGAGTGAAGAGGAAGTGCAGTGGGTGTGATGCATGTTGTATCCCTTCATTTTTTATATATGGTATAATAATAAAAGGACTAATAATTTTTGTCTGGACATAACCCATCTTGGGTGAACCAAGTTATATTGGTGTCTCTCTTGTAATGTGTTAATTTGTTTTAATATTTTCTTCTTGTTTATTGTTTATTGTTATTGATATGTGATCATGTTTTTCTAACAAAAAACCCCACATAGGATTGTCCCCTTCTCTTGTTGGGTGAATTCTTAAATCAACTCTTTCAAACTTTAGGGCCAATTACCATTTTGAACCCCCACTAGAGAATTTGGAAATACTTCTCTACAAAGAACACAAGGAGAACCCGTACTGGGTTATTCACTTCACATACCACAAATAACCATGGACTCCTCCAAATCCACACTAGGGAATCCAAAAGAACACAAATACTAATCCCCTGGATCAATTTGATATATTCATTGTAAACAAACATGCAATTATAATTTTCCAATTATATCTTGAAAATTTTCTATTTCCTCAAATCTCTGCTCTAATGCACTCCTCAACCTACAAAACAATGAATGAATCCTCCATGTATCCATTTGAATCCTTTTTGTTTAGTTCGAGTTTCCTCCAAGAGTTTTGCTCCAGTAAACTAAGGAAGTAATCCCAAACACTAGGGATTACTTACGACCACTTACTTACACACTCAAGCTACATCAAAATCACTTGATACCGACTCTTGACACTAACATAGGCCACTCCTTGGCTTAACTAATTTGAATTCCTCAATATTAGCCTCCAATCCCACTTAACTAACTCATTTACTGCTAATTATGTCTCCTACTTGAGACTGACTCGAATTCCTCCTAGGGATTCAAAATTCTCCAAAACAACCACCATGCATTTAGTTAGATTTTAAATTAAAATAATTTCTTGACTTGACTAGAAATTGGCTCCAATTCCTAAGAAGAATACTTAATTACTTAAAAGGTGACTTTTAATTAATTAACTATCAATTGGTTTCACTAGTTTAATTAGTGTAACTGAAACAAAGACTCGGTTTCACAAGGACTAACTCAAATTAACTAAATATGACTAAGTGAAACTCAAACTAACTCAAATTAACTGAATATAACCTAGTTAAACTCAAACTAACTTAGTTAAATTCAACATTAACTAAAATTAACTGACACTAACTCAGCTTAACTCACTCTAACTGAATTTATCTGACAATGACTCAATTTAACTGATTTTAACTCAAAATAATTTAATTGACTCGAAATTAGGTGCATGCCTTGACCAAACTCAGTCTAATAGGTACATAGTTAGTGTATGAAGTGGAAGTGGGCCCTACTACTGATTAGATGAGGAATACTCTCACTTAGGGAACAGATTTTGCATGGAGGTGTATGCATGGCACTAAATATGGGTTTTTGGATCCCCATAGTCTAGAATTAAAGAAATTAGACAGGAAAGAGTAATTTTAGGGAGAGATGCAACTCCTAACCCCAACTCATTCTCAAAAGACATTCCAAAACCCTCGAGTAACATTTGTTGTCATGTTGTGCAATTAATAATAATAATTATTGTTATTATTATTATTATATATTTTCTCCGTTGATTCCAAAAGAGTCAAATTCCTTGGGATGATCAAATACCACGTAGTATAAATGATGAAGATCCCTAAAAATTTGGTCATGATGGACACGGTCATAGTCGACGTCTGACCCTCCTATGGTATGCTACTATATAGACACTAGGGATCTTCTTATGGGGGGAGTATTAAATTTGAGTTGTCTTCTGCTACCATTACAATATTTGTGGGGGGTGGGGCGGGGAGACTCAGTGGTTGTACAAAGACCGAAATATTACCTATGTTACCAGTATCCCTAAGAATCCAACTAAATTCCCTGATTATACTCATGATGAGTTAGGAAACTTCTTCCTCAGTCATCAAAATCCTTGCCAATATCAAGAAAAACTGTTTATAGCTATGAAAGAACCACCTTTAGATTCCTATGTAGTATATGAATTGATCTCTAAAGGTGACTTTAATAAAAGTGGAATGGAGTTGATATATTGTGCAAGTATCCATTTGGTAAAGTTTTCCCTTCTGAACCTTGTTTTGACTATACTAATAATGTAGTAGAGTATGAAGTGCCAATGCCGAGGATAAAAGAAGAAAGAAGTACGGCTGTCACCTAATTAATAATATCTAAAGACCCAAAAATTATGCCTAATCAAACAATAATAAAGTTCCAAGCAAAGAACCGCGAGGTGAGGCAATGCAAGCCCATTTTTGGTGAATTTTTTGAAAAACAAATTGGGGCCAACAATATAATAACTTGTTATGTCCCCCGGGGATATCAATGGGTCCTAGGGATATATCATTAGCTCTCTAAGGCTAATTATATAATTTTAGCACAATGGATTAATTAAACAAATATTAAAATTCATTTCTCAATATTTGTTTCATGACACGGTCCTTTTAATTACAAATAAATTAAAATAAATTCAGTAATTATTCAAATGTATGGTCCAAGGAAAGAAAAGGATTACTAACACCTTCTAGCAACATCACATATCCATTCCAATCCAAGCAATTTTAATTTCAAGGAGAATGACTCCAAGCCACTCCACCCAACTCAAAATTAGTGAGGTGAAGCATCACAGAAGCCAAGGCATATTCCCAAAAGAGAAAAGGAGGGTTACACAAGGATTTACACAAGAGTTACATAAGGATTTACACAAGTATTTACACAAGGAGTTACAAAACCACCAAAGGGGCTCAATCAACAAGTGGCACCCACCCAAACACTAAGGAGGCCCACTAAATCATGAATTAGGCTCAATAATACCAACATGGGATTAATAAATCAAAAGTTGGGTCATTTGTACAATGTTTTTGTGATCATCAATAAATATAGACACTAAGGCATAGATATGGACTAAGATCAACTAAACAAGTTCTAAAGTGCTAGGAATGTCCCCATTTCCCCTCACATTGTGTATCTAGGCCTCCCATGCTCTTTTTAGTGGTCCTCAATATGTGAGTTGTTTTCATTAATTAATTATTTACAAAATAATAATAATGTCTCTAGGTACTTAAATACCCTTTTTCCGGCACCCTGTGCCACAATAGTAAACAATTACAAATTACATGTGTGGGGCTTAACAAATGGGGTATTACATCCCCTCCCTCTTAAACCATGCATCGTCCTCGATGCATAATACATGCATGCTTTTACAACTTTCAAAGGGATCACTACCTTCAGTTTTTAAGTAGTATTTCTTGGAACTCCTCTTCCAAGAAACCACATTTTTTTCCATTACTACTTTCCTCTCTGTCTCTACTGCCTATGGGATGTGACTCCCTTCACTTAACTTGTTCCTCAATATATCACCATCCCATTTTTAGGCTTGCTTTGCCAGAACCAAGACTAGTAGCAAGGGTCAGTATTCAATCCCCATTATAGGGTCTTCCAATATCAACAAAGATACATTCACCTGAAAACCATATTTCAATCAACCATATGATTAACATCAGGTATAAAAATGTATGATACATGATATAGGAGTATTCTTTAACTACTAAACCATGAACATAAAGATAGCATAAATCAATCACCATGGAACCTATACAAAATAAAACAACATGAATAGCACATGAGAGAATACTTATCTCAAATTTGGGAAACTAGCTTCAACGGGACAATGTTCCTCCCATAATAAGAGTGTAATCAGTTTATCAAATCTCAGAACTACCTCTTCTGAGAACGTCAATGCTTCCCACTACTGTTTTCATGCCCGTCTCCACTACCTATGGGGTCACCGTCCCATTTCCTGGCTTCCTGTGTGAGAAACTGGACTAGTGGAATGATATGACATAAGCAAAGGGGTGAAAATCCACCAAACTACCTCTCTGGATATGGATACTCGACTGCTCTCTGAGGGAATCTAGGAACTCAGTGCCAACAACTAAACCATATTCTTCAACAAAGATACTTGAAATAGAGATGCTTCTTTAACAAGGACGTTGTTTCACATTCCCAACAGATACATGGTTAGCCGTAAACATATATATTGTTTAATAACATTCTTAAAATACATCTTTCAAAAAATAAATTTTCTAATTAATTACATGAAATACTTCAGTATATGCAAGGTACTCAAGATTAGATACTTCTTCAACAAATAGTTGAAATGCATCTAACTAAATCTTATTCTAGTCAATTTCAATAATATGAAATACATCTAATATACATGAAATGTGTTCAAATAAGTCGATCACGTGATATGCATTGCCAAGATGCTTTTGCATGATTTATCACTCAAATAATTTTCCTACAAGGATGCATGAAGTGTCACCAAGATATTTTTCCAACAATATGCATGAACTATCACTATAATATTTTACAAATATGCATTTCAACAAAGGTATTCGATATACTACAAGGACACCCTAGCAAGATACTTTCAACAAAGATCACAATGATACATATTTTCAAAGATCGCCTAAATATTTCTGCATTTTAATGTAACAAGCAAAGCGAAGTTATTTGCAACAGCTTTAATCTAACTAAGAACAAAAAAGGGCCATAATAGCCTATTACTTTTGATCTCAACACAAAGCATAATTCTTCTTAGAGATCATTCAAAAAGACATTATTCATCAACTAATATCAATCATACAATAAACCTCATGCATACATCATCCATAAATACATCAACCATCAATTCATAATATCTCAACCTATATCAATCATATATCGATAATGTAATATCAACCGAGGAAAACCATACATGCATCAACTAAGCATATGAGAATCAATCATAGTATATCAATCAAATAACATCAACCACAATACATCAACCATCTTACAACAATTAAAATACATTAATCAGAATACATCAATTAGAATAAACAATCAGAATACATTAACTAGGATTCATCAAGAAAAATACAATTATCATAATACACCAATTAGAATACGTCAACCAACATACATCAATTGTAATACATTAATCAAAATACACAATCAGAATACATCAACCAAGATTCATCAAGCATAATACAATGATCACAATACATCAATCAAAATACATCATCCAGAAGACATCAACCAAGATGCATCAATCATAGAAGTAACAACCATAACAACCAAGGACAACTAATAATAGGAATACATAGAATGTTGACAATGTCATATAGGTATAGACCATTAATCAACCAATGTCAATCAATAACATCCAATAGCAACCAATAATATCAAACAACATACATCAACTATAGAAATTATATCGAGTTGTTACTATTTATCATAACATTACACAGAATCATTAGCACATGATGATATATATAATAATACATTACATTACTAATTATTTGCGTGTAGCACACTACTTATCAATCAAAGTAAATGCATAGTCACCTCAAACAACCAAACATTCTACCACCAAAATCTTCTAATGTTATACAATAAAACAATTACTAGCTATACAACACGTTATCATACACGCATACCATATACCATACTTACTACTACTATGTATTATATACATACACTCATTTTTGTTTACATATATATTATAATTCTTTAATCATATATCATATTATTATTAATCATATACACAGCGTATTAGTCATATAACCTATATATTCCATATTTAATATACTCGTATAATTATTATGTTATACCATAATATCAATACAATTATAGCAATAATTGCATAACCCAATACTATCATATTAGATACGTATTATAACATATATATATATATATATATATATATATATATATACTAACATAACACTCTTGATCACACTATACTTCCTAATATTTACAAACTATGAAATACTTCCAAGCACTTTCAAATTTCCCAAATACTTCCATGTACTTCCAAACACCTCCAAATACCTCCAAACACTCAAACACTTCCAAACATCTCCAAACACTCAAACACTTCCAAACACCTACAAATTTTATACTTACGCCATTACATATGTTCACCTCTATACATATAGTATATGCACAATATTACATAGATGTAATACTAATAATGACTACGCATAATAAAATACATATTATAATATATACAAACATACAAGCATTCATATCTATAATAATGCATCTATACTTATATATAATTTCAACAACTATACATATCACCCATATCATACTATACATATTTATGTCAATGTCATATATATAATATTATCTTACACTACAATACTACTTATACACAAAATGAAATAAATAATATTAAGAGAAGAAAAGTGGCTCATTTTCTCCACTCAATAAATAAATTAGTAAGATAGATAGTATAATAATAATGTTACCACTAACCCCAAAATAAATAAATTAAATAATAGAATATACAAAAATACCCCATAGTTATGCTTACCTCCAAGTGGCAATTCCACCACTAACTAATTAGATAAGTTAGCATAGTAATAATTAATAAATAATATAAAAACATACTACATGCATAAAATAAAAAGAGAACGAGAAACACAATTTAGACAAGTGTCTCATTCCTAAAAATCCACCATCCAAGTGACATAAATAAGACTATAAAATCATACCATCCATAGAGAATACAAAATCAATATAGGGTATAAATGTCACTTAATAAATCATATTAATATTTAATAATACTATAAGTATATCATCTTAATAACTTAGCATTAAACTAATACTAGGACATATACTATTATAATTACAATTATTTACTTATCAATTCATAATCATAATGTACCAATAAATAAGTCATACTACAAGAAGCATTTCGATATTAACAATTGAATGAGCAATAAAAGAGGAAAATGCACAAGCATCAACCAATCAAGTCAAAGTCAATTATTAGATATGCACCACATAGTAATTACCAATCAAACTATTGAACAACCAACCTTCAATATTAATTCATTCTAAGGAATACAAAGAACTAATCTCTAAAGTGAGGTTTCCTATTCTTCTATTAACATAAGGGAGGTTAAATTAATCTTACTAAGCACATTTGTAAACTCCAAATGAACATATACATAAGATAATAACTTTGTAGAATTCCCAACAGCCACAATGTTGGAACCTAAGCTATGATACCACTTGTAATGTCCCTTGGGGATATCAATGGGTCTAAGGGACATATCATTAGCTCTCTAACACTAATTAGATAATTTTAGCACACTGAATTAATTAAACAAATATTGAAATTCATTTTTCAATATTTGTTTCATGACGATGTCCTTTTAATTACAAATAAACTAAAATAAATTCAGTAATTATTCAAATTTATGATCCAAGGGCTAGAAAGGATTACTAACACCTTATAGAAATATCGCATATCCATTCCAATCCAAGCAATTAAATTTTCAAGGACAATGACTCCAAGCCACTCCACCCAACTCAAAATTAGTGAGGTGAGGTGTCACACAAGCCAAGGCATCTTACCAAAATAGAAAAGGGGGGCTACACAATGATTTACACAAGAGTTACACAAGGATTTACACAACTATTTACACACGGAGTTACAAATCCACCAAATGGTCTCAATCAACAAGTGGCACCCACCCAAACACTAAGGATGCCCACTAAATCATGAATTAGGCTCAATAATACCATCATAGGATAAATTAATCAAAATTTGGGTTATTTGTACAAAGTTTGGGTGATCATCAATTATGGCCCAAGATCAACCAAACAAGTTCTAAAGTGCTAGGAATGTCCCCATTCCCCCTCACATTGTGGATCTAGGCCTCCCATACTCTTTTTAATGGTCCTCGATGTGCCAGTTGTTTTCATTAATTAATTATTTACAAAATAATAATAATGTCTCTAGGTCCTTAAAGACCCTTTTTTAGGCACCCTATGCCACAATAATAAATAATTATAAACTACCTATGTATGGGGCTGAACACACAGGGTATTACATGACTATAGCAAGAGGAAAGAATCATTGCACAGGTAACTTGTTTGAATCATAAATAAAGGTTAAAATTTTCAAGTGGGAGCGGTGCGAAATGAATTTCAAGATATGCCAAGAAACACTGAAGATTTCTTTTGGCGAGAATGGTAAACATAAACTTGCCCTTAAAATAAATCTAATGTTCATATGGGAAAAAAGGCATGAAGACCCAAAAAGCATGGATAATATCAGCATTTATGTCTAAAGCCATTCATGATCAAAGAAGTCATAAGTCAGCCTACCTGCATGTTCAAGCTCGTGGATTTGGGAGGAAAATCATTAGAATACGTACTAATTGTGTGTGTCTAAAACCTTTGCTTCATGAAAAATGGTCAACCCAGCCATGTATCATTATTTCCCTACTTCCTATTTTATGGTTAGTGTTTATATAGTTTGTGTTTTACTTAAAATAATCACGGTCAATTCCTTTGATTCCATTGAGCCAAATAATAAAGTATTTAATCGAAATTTTATTTCACCCAAGACTGCATATTGAGATTCTCAAAATTTAATCCTGAAACTAACTCCATGGCCCAATAGAAATCAAGGAACTAGTCTACTATCCCTAGAGATTCAAGCTAGATTCTTGACACCTCTCGAGGTGGAGTCATCCCACAAAAGTATCCAAATGTTGTCACCTACTTTGTACCCTCTATTTTCCTCACCACTACACTTATTCAACACAAATCAAAGTTTGAAATGTAGAAAAAATTGAGAACCAATGGTCACAATAAAAAATTACAAGTTACCCATAAATATCTAGGTCGTGCACAAGGTATTCATATAACAAGTGATTTCTCCCCGTCTACATCTAAAATGAAATTGTTCTTCTTTCCCAAACAAATCTATATTGTTAGAGGCCTTGAGATATGCAATAAATATAAAGGAAAAAATTTCATATCAATGACCCATATACAACAACACATGTTTCCAAGGAGAAATATGGATTGTTAAAGATGATAGAGATAACATTTAGGTATAAAAATAAAACCTTCCCGATGGTGGCCCAAATGATATGGTGCACCTTCTAGAATAAATCTTGATCATTAGAGGAATTAGAATAAGCAATGAATATAAGTAAGGGTTATCCCCTCCAACAATCTAGATGAAGGCTTGCATATAGTCAGAAAAAATTTGGGTTTCCAAAGACATGAAGACAAGAACCAAATGTGAAAATATCCCATCCCTCCAATGAATCATACTAGATCATGCAAATTACCAAGGTGAATCCTTACTATCGGTGACATAAGAACATATAATACTTATTTAAAATATACCCCTCTATTCCAATGGCCAAAATTAAGCGAGTAACACCTAAGGTAAATTTCATCCATTAGAGGAATAAGGAACACACATTGGAGGTTAAAGGTATTCATTTATCCCATAGATAAGATAAAATATCACATATTTTCAAAAACGATCCTAGTCGTTAGAGGCATAATAATGCAAGAAATGGATAAAAGGGGAGTTTTCTCATCAATGGTCATCATTGAAGTATGTCGACCCTCTAATGGTGGGCCTAGTTCATTCACGTGAGAGGATATTCCTATATCCCCATGATGGAAGAATTAATTCGAATAATCAAAATGTTGATTATTTGTGCAAAGTTGTAGCCACTATGTTAACACCAAAAAATTGATCATATATCACTAATTTCTCACCATATTCCATATAACCCATTTTCATACTTCTACACTTACGAGAGATTCCTTCATGCACCCAAAAATCAAAATAAAGAGTAAAAAATCACCATAAGTTTTGGACCCCTTGTTGTCAAAATGGAATTGTCTTTCCAAATTAGGGATTAATTTCCACAGTAAGACACAAATCCACAAATTAAGGGAAGCCCGCACCAAAAGTGAATCCCACCTAAATTCAAACATTACCAATAGTGAAAATGAAATCCACCATGGTATTCGAAATCTCTAAATGGCAAATAATTTCCTATAAATATTCCATGAAGGCTCATTTCTATCAAGATCTCTCCATTGTTGCAGTGTTAGTCTACTAAAATTTCCATTGAATATTGTAACCCTGTCTTACCTCATTCCTTCAACCTGGTTGAGATTCAGCACCTCTATGACCTCTTACGGGAGATCAGACACCAAAAAACAATGCTCTCCATCAGCTGCATGGCCCATTCACTCGAGGTATTCTATACCCGTGTAATTTCCAAAGTTTATTAATAAAAAGGTTTTTACTTCAAGCATTCCCACTCTTGTGTGTAAAAAAGGGAAATAATTTACTATTATTTCTTACTGCTACCGACATTTACTTTTATTTTTGCGTATGGCTTGCATTCTAGGACATTTTGGTCCATATCCTATGTTTAGCTTCACATAATTTGAATTTTACTTTTTTTACCCATTTTTACCACGTTATCTCACACACTTGAGCCACGAGAAACAACTTCTTGTGTGCTTCTTATATTTACTTCTCTAAGCCGAAAGCACCTCCATTTTCACCTCTGTTAGTGTGAAAACACTCACAACGCACTCCAAATAAATTGATTTATAAATCTTAAAGGAATATGCAAGTTCAACCTTACAACATATGCATAGTATAAGCATCCCATTTAGATGACTCTCTGTTCATCATTTCCCTCTTCCTACACATATAATTTGTAGCTTCATCATATACCAGCGTACAGAAAGTGTCACCATGAAAATATTGATTCAACCATAAAATCCCCAATTCATAATCTCATGAATAATTCACGGCACGTGAACAATTGACGTGTGTCTCTCTGAACCCATATATGAACATGTACCCCTTTTGTTACCTTTAGTTCACTACCTTACTTACCTTGTTGATGATCGTCACATATCCCAACCCTCTATAACCATGCATATCGTTCTTCCTATATTAAGGGTTTTCCCCTTGTTGTTTTATGAGATGGTGTTCCTTTGCAAGCTTGGTTTCAATTTCTTCCATGCATAGAAAATCACTCATTGTTATGGTCCACTACTCGTTCTGAGTGAGATTTGTGAAGTCACCTTAAATGGAGATTTAAATACCACTAGGTCTGAACATTGTGAAGAAACACAATGTCCCTTTAGAAAAGGAAGGCTCTCATGTTCTTTCCATGTATCACTATGTTGCACCCCTTTATGGCACAACTAAATTCAATAAGAACCTAAGAGAGTGATCACTTTAAATCTTAAATAAACAAGATGGATACCGATCCTCTCTTGTCAACTTTATTACATGATCATACCATGTAAAGGGTAATTGTATTCCCCCTGACAAATTTCATTTTGTAGAATATCATTGGGTAGATTTACTCCACTGATGATGTTGATGAGAGAAAAAATCATTGATCAGTACTATAATTGGTTTCACCCTCCAACAGATTAATAGGGAGAGAGAGATAAATAATTTAATAGTTCAGTGGATAGCCCAAGGTTATAGGTGAGATATACAAAAACTTGGTAACACCACATCAACTGACTAAGATGCAGATATTATCCAGTGAGACCATGCCTTGTAGCCATGATATAAGGAATAGTAATCATGCACAAGTATACTTAAGCTCCACACAAAGAAGCGCAATGGGAAGTTCATAATTTTGAAAGGTTAGAGAAGTTTCTAGGATCATATATCGGTGAACCATATCATATTGTGCCCCTCTCAATACCATGTATCCACATTCATAGTTTCCTAAGAAGAGAAAATTAATAAAAGAGAAGGACAAAGCACAAGAACTATGATCAATAATATATAACACTCATCCATCCTACATAAAGATCCCAACATACAAAAATAAAAAATTGGATAACCAAATCAGCCACCATTACACATACAAGGTAAAATGTTATAATAAACATGAAAACATGAGATAAATACTTATCTTCTATATGAGAATTTGGCCGCAGCCGAAAAATTTTCCTCTTAGTCATAGACATAGTCAAGCCTTATTCGCTTGAACATGCCACCCCCATGATGAGACCATGGATTCATGGCTATAGGAACACTTACTCTATCAACTCTCAGAACTACCTTTTATAATAACCACAATCCTAGGAACTTCTAATTTCTGTAAAAAATGAATAATACATGAGTACCACTCACATGAAGACAAGTTTTCAGAAACTGGTTGAATGCCATTCTGATCTTGAACTCCCTCTACTGCTACTACAGTTTGCATTTTTGCTGAATTGACACAAGTGAAGTTTATCCCCATTAGTTCACAGTTTTCTTTAGCCATGAATTTGGCTAGACCTAATCCTTTTACTAGCTTAGTGGGCTTCGCCTTTATATCAAACTCAATGAGCTTGGCAATCCACTTAGCTCTCTTTCCATCAATGCCACGCTGAGTCAAAACATCCTTCATAGCAGCTGAAGGGACATAGGAAAGAACTTTTGCATGGAGAATATAAATCTTGAAGGTCTTCAATGACTTTATGAGAGCATAAGCCTATTTCTCAATTGGATCATACTTCATCTCAGCATCTCTCAAGGTTTTGCTGAATAATGCAATCGAATGATCAAGACCCTCATCATCTTTTTGTAACAGCACAGCTACCACTTTGTCATAGGATGCAAAGGAGAAGATATACAAACTCTTGGTATAGTCCGGACTAATCAAGGTTGGGGCTTCCATGATATCCTTCTTGATGTCTTCGAAAGAGATTCTTTCCTGGTCAATCCATTTTATTTCTACATCCTTTTTCAGCATGGCTGTTATGTGCTTTACCAACTCAAAGAAATTAGGGATGAACCTCCTAACAAAGTTTATCTTACCCAAAAAGGACTGAATATCCCTTTTTAACCTCGGTATGGACAGCTTCTAGATTGCTTCCACTCTTACCGGATCAATCTTTACACCTTCAGCTGAGACTATGTGACCTAGGAGTTTCCCCTCACTGAGTGCAAACTGGGATATTTTAGGGTTGAGTGATATTCCAAACCTCCTGCACTTTAGAAATACCCTCCTCAAATGCTGCAAATGGTCATGATGGCTGTGAGAGTAAACAGTTAGGTCATCCAAGTATATAAGCACAAATTTATCTTTCAACCCTACAAAAGCTAGGTCCATGGCTCTCTGAAAAGTAGCCCCAACATTCATCTGCCCAAATGGCATTTTAGCATACATGAAAGTGCCCTAGGGAGTGGTAAAAGTAGTCTTTTCTTGGTCATCAGGGTGCACCACAACTTGGTTGTATCCAGAGAAGCCATCTAGGAATGACATAACACTAGCCCTTGAGACTTGTTGTCCGCCGATTGCACACCAGCAGCAGAAATCTTCCTAAAGTTGTCTCCTCACTCGAGAAAGTGGGAGAGGTGTGACCTTGGGGGCAAGCACAGAGCTAGGTACTGTCACCAACTCCTAGCTCCTCTGTTTAGGCTAACTCCTAATGAAGCCAAGGGGGGTGGTCCCTAACAAAGAGTTTTCTATGGCTCAATGTTTAAGTTAATTTTTAGATGTTTCAGATGCGAATGGGTGTTGTTTAGGAGTTATTATGATTTAAGATGATTAATGTGATGAATTTAACACAAGACAAAGCAATCTACGTTGCTATCACCGGAATTGAAATATAGACAAATATTTGAGAGCTTCACAAAATAGATAAAGCATTCACATATATGATTTATAATCAAACATTCGATGGACAAATGGCCCAGATTATCAACAATGCTAAAAGATGGGACCAGTGCCTATGGAGTCAACTTATCAGAGATGCTTTGAGTGTAAACATGTGAATCCCAAAAAGATGCCAGTGAATGTTAGGTTTTGCAAGTGTTCTTGGTAAGTTTTAAGATTTTTTGTTTGTGATCTTCACTTATGGTGGCTGGATGTCGTAACCGGTAATACCTTCAGTGGCTCCGTTCGAAGACATGACGGACCTGTCTGGGGTCAAAGGTAAGTGTTCAATAACTTAACTACCAGATTAGGTAGCCCGGCGCCCACACTTGGAATTTGCCCACATGCCTCGATATTTATCGAACAACGCCGGTGCGTTGGCTATGGGGAAAAGTTTTAGTTAAGTTCCTCTCGTGGGGTTTAAAGATCCAATGTCGTTTCTGGGTATTCCGATCGAAGATCGGTCAGAGCATACTCCGGCAAAGGGGGAAGGGGGTTAATTAATTAAAGGGATGTGAGTTGCGAATTTTATTAAGTTAATTAATTAAAACTCTCCGACAGAGAGCGCTCTTGACCTCGTCTTATGACAGTGGTTCAAGAGACTTAGTTAATCTATATGCTTGATGCAAGGATATGCAGTGGGAATGCTCTCCGATAGAGAGTGCTCTTGACTTGGATTATAGCAAGTTCAAGAGACTTTCAAGATTAATTGATTAACTTATTAAACAATGAAAAGACAACTCTGCGATAGAGAGCACTCTTGATCTACCTTATGGTGTGATTCAAGAGATTTGCACAGTTGATTTACTTAGAATAGTAGACAATTTAAAACAGAGTAATCAACTTAATTAATGATCTAGAAATGATGGATCAACAATTAGTGATCTAAGCATGAGATATAATTAATGATGAAAACAAGCACTAATCTAAGCATACACACAACGCAAGCCTCCCCAAATGGGGGAGGATGAGAGTGGGGACTTAAAAACCCCACTCAAACACAATATTTTTTATTAAACTTTATACAAAGTGCCTTAAGGATTTTAATCCTTGAAATGACTTTTCAAATGAAAGCAAAATCACTCTACTTAATATTAGGACTTGTGTAAAAAAGGAGAGTGCTTTTACTTTTACTTTTAACTTTTCTCAAAACTTTTCAAAAAAAAAAGGGAAGAGGAAGTTTGAAAGAGAGAGAAAGAGCAAAGCGAAAAGAGGGCTGAAACAAAGGAAGATGAGGGAAAGAAGGCAAGAAAACGAAAGGAGGATCAAAACCAAAGAAGGGAAAAAAAGGGGCAGCCAACTATGAAGCTAAAGGAAGACAAAAATTTAAGAAAACGGGACAGCGAAAGAGAAAACAAATGGCTGTCATAAAAAAAATGAAAAACAGGACAGCGAACAAAAAGTGGACAACAAGGCCACAAACAAGGTTGAAGAGGGCCCAAAAACTAGGGCAAAAAAGGGGCAAAAAGGAAGGAAAACTAGGGCATGCTAGGGTTGTCCAAAATGGAGAAAAGGGAGCTATAAAACAGTAAAAAAAAAGGGCAGCGAACAGTCAAAAGAGGGCTGTCCGCAAGGAGGAAAAAGAGAGCTGTCCAAAGCATGAAAAAAGGGGTGAAAACTAGGTAAAACGAGGGCTGTCCAAAGAGAAGAAAGAGGGCTGCAAAGCTGAGTGAAAAGAGGG
>LPNX011012197.1:742042-820929 GCA_001517045.1 Pseudotsuga menziesii
TTTACTTTTCAAAAAAAAAAGGGAAGAGGAAGTTTGAAAGAGAGAGAAAAAGCAAAGCGAAAAGAGGGCTGAAACAAAGGAAGATGAGAGAAAGAATGCAAGAAAACGAAAGGAGGATCAAAACAAAGAAGGGGAAAAAAGGGGCAGCCAACTATGAAGCTAAAGGAAGACAAAAATTTAAGAAAACGGGACAGCGAAAGAGAAAACAAATGGCTGTCATAAAAAAATGAAAAACAGGACAGAGAACAAAAAGTGGACAACAAGGCCACAAACAAGGTTGAAGAGGGCCCAAAAACTAGGGCAAAAAAGGGGCAAAAAGGAAGGAAAACTAGGGCATGCTAGGGCTGTCCAAAATGGAGAAAAGGGAGCTGTAAAACAGTAAAAAAAAATGGCAGCGAACAGTCAAAAGAGGGCTGTCCGCAAGGAGGAAAAAGAGAGATGTCCAAAGCATGAAAAAAGGGGTGAAAACTAGGTAAAACGAGGGCTGTCCAAAGAGAAGAAAGAGGGCTGCAAAGCTGAGTGAAAAGAGGGCAGCAATGAAGGAACGATAAGAAGGGGAAAAACCAAGCAAGGAGGAAAAGACTAGCAAGCAAGAAAAACAAGGGGATCAAGAAGCAAAGGCAGAACTAGAAGAGGAAAGTTCAGTAACCAAGAAAGTATTTGAAATTATGGATGGAACCCAAGAGAAAGAGCTAGACTCCCAGCTTTCTTTTTGTATTTTGAAGAAGAAGATCTTTGTAAGTCCTGCAATGAAAGTGTTAGATTAAAAAGGTTGCTTGAAGCCTGGGATAGAAGCAGCTAAGCTCACACCCTTCTTCAACCTGTGAAGCCTGAAAACACACTACAACTCAACACAAAACGTGAAATCAAAATACATGCTAGTATGCTAAGAAAATTGAATCATGATCAACATTACGTATATACTGATTACTCATGTCCATCAAAATACTAATCTACTTCGCATAAACAATCAAGTTGAACTACAAATGATTGTTCTACTGTGCCAACAATGGCCCTCTTGAGCTAACAAATAAACAATTTAATCTCACATAAGCATTAAAGAAAATAGGGGTTAGAGACAATATCACCTCAACCAATTGCAAAAAACTACCACATCCAAGAGCTCATGGACCTCCAAAGTCTGATCTTTATTAACAAATTAAAGCAAATGTTCGATACAATTTCTCAGAGTAACTCTGCTACAAAAGTCCATGCAAATAGAGCTGAAAGAGCCTCTTTTTAACAAATGAGAGAGTGCTAAAACCCTAAAACCAAAAAACCAACCCTAACCAGCTTAGCCACCTAACAAAGAGCCCAGACCTAAACTGGAGAACTGGGAGTGAGGGGAGGCCTCCACCCAGGCAAGGCGCCCCCACTCCAAACCTGTGCACTGAAAACAAGCCAAGGATGAGGCCACATGTGTGAGTCTGTATGTAGGTAAGCTCATCCTTTAGGTCTGACAGGAGCCTGAGCTAGGTTTGGGAAGCCCACTGATGGTGTAAGCTTCAGTCTTTACCTCGATCAAATCACCGGACCAATGAGAGCTCTCCATCTCATCTTTAGCTGGAGATGACATGTCTGATAACTGATAATAAATTAATTGCTCTCTTAATTATGACTGAAGCTGAGTTATGATAACTCCAATCATCATAAGTGTTCCATGAGATGTCATTTAGCCTTTTATTTTATTAAATTTGGATTAATTTGGAGAGTTTTAGTTTTCTCCAAAATAATCATTTTTTTTTAATAAAAATCTTTTTTTTTAATAAAAATCATTTTTTTACTAAAAATCATTTTTTACTCAAAACTGACGTTTTTGAGTAAAAAGGCATTGTGTCCGATCGCTGATCTGAAAGTTGGTTCTGACTGGCTGGCTGATCAAGAATGATTTTTGGCCTAAAGTTAGAGCCTTTAATCACTGAATTCTGAGTCCGGATCATGAACGGGTTTTTTCCATTTAATTTATGGAAAAATTAACCCAAAAAACTTAGGAAAATTAATTAAAAATTAAAAAATAATTTTTCACTGTTCGAAAAAGATTTTTTTGAAATTTTTTTTATGTGTCCAGATGACTTAGGACATGACCATGATCTATCTAAATAATGTCTAGTAGGCTTATAACACTCAGTTGGGCTCTAATAACCCCCCAAGGCCCAGAATTCAACATCGGGCATTCCAGCTTTGGAGGAAGCGGGAGAAAACCTCATCAATTATACTCGGCTGAAGGCAAAGCATAATTGTCAGGGGCAAAAAACTCCCTGGAATACCCTATTTGAGATTCTACGTCTCAGGAGACCGAACCACTCAAAAATATCCTACTAGAACATTTAATTACAAACCCCATGGGGCCATGGTCAAAATTATTCAAATATAAAAGTGACTAGCCAATATTGGCTAGACAAGCAGACGGATCAACTGATACACTGGAATCGGACTTTGAACAAGTCTGTCAACCGGCGGCTCCTCAGGTAACCCAACTATGGTACAGAAAAGTTGGTAACAAGACTCTTTGCAACAAGTGTTCCATCTTGGGCAGTGGATAGTTGTCTTTTTTGGAACATTTGTTCAGGTTTCTAAAATCCACACACAACCTGATTTCCCCATTCTTCTTCCTTACCACCACTAGGTTTGCAATCCACTTGGAATACCTGAGCGGATTATGATTTTGGCTTTGAGGAGCTTATGGATTTCTTTTTCAATTACAGGTAGTAGGAGAGGACTAATGGATCTCAACTTCTGCTTGAAAGGGATGGTGTCCTTCTCCAAAGGAATCCTGTGCTGGATGATATTGGTGTCATAGGTTTTCATGTCACTGTACTCCCAAGAAAAGATATCAGCAAAATATTTTATCTGGCTGCAAAATTCGGACCTCTAATCAGCAGTCAACTCAGTGGACATATTTATCAGTTTTGGATGGCTTTGGCTAGCTATGTTTTTCTCTTGGACAACAGGGTCTTACTCCTTTTTGGAAGGCTTGAAAGGGATGTCATTATGATCAAAAAGATATTCCAGAGGTACTAGACCCCGAGGTATATAATTGCTGGGTAATTGGACAATACTCTGATCAGCTACTTTATATTTCAACTTGAGCTATTGGGATTCCTCCATGTTTAAGTTTTCCTGATCTATATGTATATCAGAGAATTCATCTACTAGCTGAAGGAATTTGCTAAGCTCATCATCATTCTCAAACACCTTCCAAAATTTTACATTATCTGGCAGGGAAGGTTTGTACTTGACCTGAACATTATAGCTGAGCTGAGGAGGTAAAGGAGGAACAAACAACCTTGCAAAGACAGCCAGGGAATCAGCCAAGTGATTCAAAACCCTAGGCATATATGACAATTCAAAAAACATAAAGGAGTCTCTCATTTTCCATACCTCGTCTCTTAGTTTGATATTTTTTGCCTAAAAAGTGTTGTTGACCTGCTGTATAATAAGGTCTGTTCTCCAAAAATTCTCATGCACATGATCCCCATCTCCTTGGTAGCTTTAACTCCTAGCAGCAAGGCTTCATATTCTACTATATTGTTAGTGGTTTTAAAATCAAGCTTATAAGACAGATGAATATTTTCTTTGGATGGAGAGATCAATACTACACCTCCACCTGCTGAGCTTTGAGTGCTAGCCCCATCAAAATACATGTTCCAAACTACTGTGGTCACTTCTTCGGGTTGCTGACAGGTGCGCTTGATAAGCTGGACTGATGTTTGCTAAGAATCATTTATTTGTAGAATGCATGACCCAAAATCAGTGTCTACTGCATAGATAGGATGGTTTACTGGATTCCTTTCATTGCTTATGATGTAGGCAAGCTGATTCTCTTTGTAAAGCCTCTTGGTCTCCCCTCCAAACATGGGGATTGTGGCATATGTAAGGTCCATCTTAAGGGTGCCACCTAGCCTTTTACTCCATGATCGAGACAGCAAGACACCAAATTTGGGAGAGATATCAGCCACTACAATGTCCATCATGATGTTTTTTGAAGGTAGCTGAGTTAGGTTCACAACAATGTATTTGATGAGGCCCAAGCACTTGATCTTTCTGGAGTCAAAGGAGAATAAATCATGGTAGGGATTTGTAATACTGAGACCAAGCTCATCCATCACAGCCTTTGGCATTAGGTTATGGAAAGCTCCTGAGTCCAGTAGACAGTTATGAAGGACTTTATCATGGATATTCAAGGATATGTAGAAAGGTGGGCATGAATCCTTAAGGTCTTCGATCATAGGGCCTAGGGTTACAATAGGTTTGTCATCTTGCAGATTGACAAAGTCAGCATCAATATGTACCTTTGGCTGAAGAGAATTCAGTATGGTATATTTGAATACATCATTTTTCATTAGCTCAATTAATGGGAAAGGGATCTTCAATTCCTGAATCTCTGACTCAAGGTTGAAAGAATAATGCAGTCTTTCAAGAAACCTTACCTCATGTACTGGAGCTTTGAGTTGGACATGGTTAGGGCTTGATGAAGGTGCTGGTTTTTGCAATGGTTTGGAAATGACAGCCATTTTTTTTGGTAAAAGAGTAACCTTTTTAGCTGGTGCAGCAGGTTATTTGACGGGAATAGCATTCTTCTTAAAAGGAGCAACCAGCCTGGACCTCAGATTATACCCCCCTTGACCATCAACCTGATACACTGTTTCTTCACTGATCTGCTCATCAATTAGGGCTTCCTCATATTCTACCTTTGTTAGAAAAGAATAGTCAACTTCATCTTCCATGCAATGGATGTGTTCTTCAGCCTCTCCTTCTTCCTCAATGAATTCAGGCTTTTCTTCTAGTACAACATTCTAAAAAGGAGCTCTAATTCTCTGATCTTCCCCTTGATTTCTTTCCCTTTTGAGGATCTGAACTGGGGGGCTTCCTCTTCTATAAGGGACAAAATTAGGGTTTCAAGGAACAAAATCACTTGGCCCTTTACCCCTCACAGGTATCTGTCCTCGGTCCTTTAGCTTAGACATTTCAGTGGTCAAGTTATCTAACAGTTTGGTCATTTTTTCAATCTTGTTCTTTGATGAAGAAGCCCCAATAGGGTCTGCTGGTTGCTTCTTCCTGTCTATCTTTCCTTTAACCTTCTGAGATGCCACAATGTTAGATTCTACCTCTAGGTCAGCATCCTGCATGAGTGATAAGGAGGCAGACCTCCTTTCTCTGAGAAGCAGGCAAAAATCTGAGTCAAAGGAATTTGCATAAGTTATCCTAGCTGAGGTATCAGTGGGATTGATTTCAGTGGGGATCTTGTTGTGCATATTGTTGAATCTCTTGGTGAAGTTGGAGATAGACTCCCCATTCTCTCTTTTTAAGTTACTAAACTCTGTGATATAACAGAGATGGTCTCTCCTCTCTCCCCAATGCTTTAGAAAGATGTAATCTAGGGCTTCAATGCTTGCTACTGATCCAGCATGCATTTCTTTGAACCATTTCCTAGCATGAGCATCTAGGCTTTGTAGAAAAACCCTAATCCACACATCTTCCTGTTCTATATTAATGTTCTCATCATAACTGTAAAATGCCTCTAGATGTTCTTCAGCTGTGAAATCTCCCTTTCCTGTGAACATAGGCATGTACTTGAGGTACTCTCTAGTGGGCATGGCCGAGAGAGGGTTAGGCAAATTTAGGGGGGCATACCTAGCTACCAGGATCCTTTCCATTTTGGTCAATTGAGGGGCAGCCATATTGAAAATGGGTATGGAAAGGGTGGAAGAAGGTAGTACTGATGTAGGTAGTTGCTGAGAAGGTGGTGGTGGTAAACTTATCCTAGTGGAGTCACCCGGGATTGAATCTTCACAAGCAACAGTGCTTGAAGATGCCCAAACCCTAAAATTTTCTGATGTATTTATAAATTGCTAAGAATTAAGTGTTTCAGCAGAAGAAATAATAGCAGAAATATTCTTTGAAATACATGATGTAGCTTCCTTTGCAACATTATTGGTATGCCTTAGGTAAACCCTAGCTCTTCTCAAAATCTCTTCTGGATCCGAAACAGGTGTCGTTGGTGTCCCCTGAGGGTTTGATCTGGTACTTGGTCTTCTTAAAGCCACCTTATTTCAATGGAGTCGCCAGATATATGATTACAACCAGAATAGTGTCCAAGATTTGTCTATCATCAAAGCATGGATCTATGTCATCTCCCAGGGAAGCTGAGCTTCAGCCTCCTCTCCCCGGGAACAGCGCCAATTTGTTATCACTCCAGGAAACTCCTCTATGTTGCAGCTCAAGGATTCCTAGTTACTTAAAATGTTTTTGGGTTTTTCTAAAATGGATAAAGTCAGGTGACCTATAAGACCTCCCACTCTCAAGACATGCATGAAACTCAATCAGGTACAAGGCTTCTAATTACCACTGTTCAGAGGTTGACAATATGGTGCAGGGGTGGAGAACTTATCATGCTGGCAGATTCATACATAAAACAGATACATATAAATGGCTAAATCATGACAAGGAAAGCACTTATAATTCAAATCACATCAACATGCCAATATGGTGAAAGCTATCAGACATTAATTAACTTGAATAACACATTCAAGCATAAGCACAGAAAAGATAGAAATGGAAGTTGAACAGATGATAACAAAAGAGCTTATATTAGGTCATGAGAAAAATGAGAAGCTTGACAATAACAATGGGCTACAAGTCCCCGAAGTCAAACATTTTCAATAAAATAAGTCTTATGCTTTATAGCCTTTACAAAAATACTCAGATCCTGAAAACTTGGATATGATTAAACAAAATAGTTTTTTTTGCAAAAGTAGGTTAAAAAACTCTTATTAACTACTAGTCTAACTAACTGTAGAATTAATTCACTGTATGAACCTCCTGATAACTAAAGTGACTGCTGGAAATCACTGCCACTGATCCTCTGCTGGTTAAGTCATTGTTTCACTTTTATAGCTAAGTGTTGGTGGCCTTTTCTCTCA
Source organism: Pseudotsuga menziesii (assembly GCA_001517045.1). Lineage (NCBI taxonomy): Eukaryota > Viridiplantae > Streptophyta > Pinopsida > Pinales > Pinaceae > Pseudotsuga > Pseudotsuga menziesii. The sequence continues at coordinate 748,966 of LPNX011012197.1, forward strand.
TTATGTCATAGCAAAACTGGAGCATACCTTCCATGATTTTTTCTTCAGCGTCTTTCATATTTATACTTTGTCCTTGAGCCATCCATGTTCGCCCAAAACTAGTCATGCATGTCAAAACTTAAAATTATGCCTCTGTCTGCTTTCGGTGGTTAAGAGGCCAAAATATCGGAACCGTTAGCTGCCGAAAGCAAGGCTTTCGGTGGCTAATAAACTGCCTCAGCGTCCACCTAAACCACCGAATGGCCTATTCTTCAAAAATCCTTGGGATACCTCCAAAACTGTTATGTCAAGTTTGTCTACTTGTCTTTCTCATTCAGCAGGATTTTTGTTAGGAAGGTTAACAGCAACTTGGCTTGCTTCTGGAGGCTGAAGGCTTACTGCAGCTTCAGCTAGGGTTTCCAATCTTAGGTGGGTGCTAGGGTTTGGCCTCCTTTAGCTGCAGTCTTTGAAGCCTAATTATCCTATAAAATCTTGTGTTGTCTTTCAAGTACCTTTTATTCAGTCTCCTTAGGAAAATATACATTTCTCTATAGTCTAGATAAGACTTATGCAGCAGCTTGTTCCTACTGGTCAATGCAGCATTATTTTTCTTTATCTCCCTTTCCAAACTGTCCATATCATACACTTGCCTCAGCAATTGATTTATCTTTTGATTTTTGGGCTTGCTGGAGGAAGCCTTCTCTATTGGTTCATCTTGCTCTTTTGGTGTAGGGGATGGTAGTTCTTTAGTCTCTGCTACAATCTGCAGAGCTAGGTCTGCAACTTCTTCTTATTCCTCTTCTGAGTCTGAGTAGGGCAGGTTCAAAATGTTCTCACTGTGTGTTGCAAATTCCTGGCCCTTTTCACTGAAATGCAAGTTTATTTTGACGTTCTTGGCTTTGGAAGAGGAAGGAGGTTGTTCTGCTGCTGCTGGGAATATAGCTCTTCTCTTTCATTTCCCACTTTTTGGTGTGCTAGAATTTTTGGCAGGAGACTTCCCCTTTTTTTCTGGTTGCAAGCCTATTTCAAAACCATTCCAAAATAGGAAATAAGACCATGCCATGTTCCTCCTTTTCAACAATTCTTGGATCAGCATTTGGATAAGGCCATGATGAGACAGTTTTCCAGCAATCTTGGTTGGCTGGGCCTTCACCTGGTGCGCCATTTTTTTCCAAACTCTTGTGTAAGTAAAAGGGAAAATTCAGTGGGCTTTTATCTGTGAAGTGGTTCATCAATTTAAAATGGTAGATCATAGCTCTGTTGTATCTCCTTTCACATGTCATGTTGACCACAATGATCGTCAACAATTCCCGCCACCTCTCTTCTATCCAGGAGGATGGTACACTCTTCTTCCACACAACCCCTCTATGTTCAGACTTTAGATAAGATCTGAACTCCACATCTTTTGGTATGGTAGTCTTAAACCACTTCTCTCCTGTTCTAGGGAGTTCAGTCACTTCAGTAATTAGGGTTTCATCTATGTGGAATTCATCTTTGCCTATGAATGCCTTAGAGCCATCAAATGAGAGAGCAAATGCCTCAGCCACCTGTTGATGTGAACCTTGTATCTTGTCACAAAACCTATAGTAACCAGCATCCTCGAAAAATTTATAGACCTCTAGATGTGCCTCCAAATAGCTAATATCTCCCAACTCCTGCTTGAGAGAAGGCCCTCCCTTACTCATCTTGCTAAATGCCACTCCTGGGTACCTACACAAATAATTTTAAGTTCTATATGATAATGTTTTAGCAGGCTACTTCTCAGAGATGGCTTTCTGGTGGAGATAAACGCCAAAGTCGATGGTGGAGTGTACTGAATATTTGGCACTGATTATGAGGGATTTATCCTTCATGATTGAGGCTGAGGTTAGAGGGTAATGTCTTCAGATGATCTTTTCAAGACCCCTTGCTTAGCAATGACGTCAAAATCAGCCTGGATACTTATTGGGATTTTCTGCAGCTCTGTGGATAGGTGGAGGGAGACAGAGGGTTTCAAATTTACATTAGTCCTTATTAGTTTCACTAACAACCTCCTTACTCATTCCCTCACGCAGTTATGCAACCTCCCGTCCTTTCAGTGGTTTATCACGCCTTTTAATGATCGCTACTTGGCTGACGGGTTCTGATTTGATCGATTTCTAACCGTTTCCATTTTTACCTTTTCGGTGGTTAACAACCTTTGGGAATTTTTCTGCTAGCTGCCGAAAAGATGGCTTTCGGTGGCTAATGAAATGATATCCCTTTCGTCCAAGCCACTGAAACCATTTTCCCCATGTCGCGGTGAAACTCAGCTTTCGACGGATAGTGATCTCCCCGAAAATCCCTTTTAACCACTGAAAACCCGTCCTTTTGGTGGCTAATGAAAAGTCAAAGCTTTTGCCTAAGCCACTGAAAGTGTTTTTTCTCCAATGCCTTTCGCCTGCTTTCGACAGTTAACACCCTTCTTGAACTGTTTACTAAGCTGCCGAAAGCATCACTTTTTGGTGGCTAATAAGATGTCTGAAGTCTCACCTAAGCCATTGAAAGTGTCTTTACCAATGTCACTTTTTTCCTGCTTTTGGCGGTTAACACCTTTCTTGGACTGTTCACTAAGCTGCCGAAAGCAACACTTTTTGGTGGCTAATGAATCATTTGAAGCCTTTCCTACGCCACCGAAAGTGTTTTTACCATTTACTCGCTCAGACCCGCTTTCGGTGGTTTACCTTTATCCTACGTTAAACTGTTAGCTGCCGAAACAAAGCCTTTCAGTGGCTAATGAGCTATTAAGAAACCCACCTAAGAAACCGAAAGCTAAAACTTTCAATTTCTTCAACCATAATACAAATAGAGACCTTCAATTTATTAGTCATCTTCAAATCTTTCATGACATGACTCGAATTCTTCATACTTATCAAAATAAATTTATTTTAGGAGATAACATCACCCTTCGGGAAGATTACATTAATCCTACTGCATATGGTAACTTAAGTTGGAAAGGTGGTGTTGGAATATAATAAACCCACTCATAAAATAATTAATCATTATTTGATTAATTTCCTACCCACTAGCTTAGATAGTTGGCATCCACTTGCACCTTAGAGTCAACACTTGCCATCTATATCCTAGGAATGATTTATTTCTAATTCTGGGTTGATCTTGACCACTTTATGGCCATCCAGAATTGGTAACTCCAGTTTATAGCAGATTCTGCTTTATTCTGCTTTATCTGCTTTATCCTGCTTTTATGTGGATAAGGTAAAGCTAGTCAACTAGAAAACTAGCAACTTTTGTTGCCAACCCATCCTCGATTATTTTCTCTCCATATTCTAGGATTAGAAAGTATTTCCTTCACTCATCATCACTCACACATGCTATTTCTAATTCGTGAGGTGCTTGGTAGATTGGGAAAGTGCTTTAGTCAACTATGGGGCTTGTCATAATTAGTAAGCCTGCTTTATGAGTTAGCTTGAGTTGTCTACTAGCAACTCATTTTTCCTTTATAAGGATGTATTACCTATGTAATAATATCAATTATCCTTTATTGATCATTCATTAATGTGTGTCCATTAATTCGTATTCTTCTCTCCTTAAGTTAATTCTCTACAATTCTGTGTGAGGTTAATTGTGTACCTAGATCCTTAGCCTGTTTATGAAATTCCTTATGCCATCAAGGCTTTAGAATTTCTACATGGTATCAAAGCTAAGGTTCTCAAAGTTCAAGTTCTACATGGTATCAGAGCTGAGGATATCAAAGCTCTACATGATATCAGACCTTTGAGAGTTCATTAATTAATCCTCCTTTTCAAGATTTGCAGGTTTATTTTGTAGGTTCAACTTCGAATGGATTCAAGAGTATTAGTTCCTCTTCTTTCTTCATTCACAAGCTATTCAAAGTTGAAACTGAAGATGATTTCATATCTAAAGAGACAAGGTCTCTATGAGATATCTATTGGAGCTAGTGAAGAGTCTTATGAAGAGCCAAGTGACTGGTTGAATGACTATGATAGAGCAATTGGAGCTATTTGTCTAGCTATCTCTCCATGCATGGGCTACCTTATTGATTCTATTGATTACCCAAAGGATCTCTGGACAACATTGGATAGAGTTTTGGGAAAGGACAATGAGGATCCTTCTAGCTATGTGGAGAGTTCCTCTAGTTGCTCAATGATTTCTCTTTCTCAAGATGTCTCGGCCTCTACAGTCTCTGATGAAGTTGATCATGAAGAAGAAGTTTCTCATATAGTTCTTGTTGCTACTACTCTCTTTTATTTGAATGCTTCCCCTTTCAATCAAGAAGCAAATATTGAAGAGCCATCTTTTTCTTATTCTCTTAAAGTAGAAGATCTCGATTCATCTTCTTATGACGTTGTTGATGAAAACGAAGTGACTAATGGAGCTACTATTGCTATTGATGATTCACTCACACATTCGGTGTTCTCTGTCTTCTATCATGGATTCTGAGATCCATATGCTAGACCTCTCACACTTTGTGCATGCCTCTCTTCTTGATGGTGCACAACCCAGTGACTTCCAAGATGTTTGCTTAGCCAAATCAAGTCATTCTAGAGTCTTTTCACTTACCATACTTGATCCCATGTGTTTTTGCAGCTCCTCCTTTGTTATTGGCACTCATTCTCAGAGCCTCCTTGAATATTTTGAACATCACTATCTTTCCTCCTCTCATACTTCTACCATAGAGGACTCTTTACCAATATATTCCCATGAGTCTACTGTTGTGCTTATTTGTGACCTCTTGGATTCTTTGGAAGCTAGATCAACCCATGGAGCCCATTCATTCGCACTCTTTGATCCTATGCCTCCTCTATGTTCCTACAAGATCACTTCCACACATCCTCTTTGTGTAAATGAAGATGGAGACATTATACATTCACTTGGATAGTTATTTCACCTATATGGAGATCATTTCATCTCTACTGGTTCGAAGTTAAAGTCATCTCATCATCTTGGAGCTGATTACAAGTCTCCAGATCCTTCAGTATTGCCTTCACATCATTGGATTCCAGTTGTTCTACATGGTCCTAGTTTCCATCCTACAGCTGTCCTTGATCCAAGTGAGCATATTTATCTTCTTCCCAAGAAAAAGATTCCTCCAGACATCAGCATTTAGTTTGGAGCAGCAGCAACACCAGCGATTCATCATTTTGGTATTTATTTTCATGTCCTTTATTGAGGGAGGATTTTCCCCTTGAGGTTTTGCCTCTTTCCTCATTTCTTTGGACAAGATAAACTGTAAAAGGGTGACCATAGCTTTATTGCAAGGCCCTATATGCATATATATTTCTAATTAGTTCAGGAATATAATCATAAAGTCGGGCTTAAAGGGGGGTGTTGGAATATAGTAAACCCACTCATAAAATAATTAATCATTATTTGATTAATTTCCTACCCACTAGCTTAGATAGTTGGCATCCATTTGCACCTTAGAGCCAACAGTTGCCATCTATATCCTAGGAATGATTTATTTCTGATTCTGGGTTGATCTTGACCATTTTATGGCCATCCAAAATTGGTAACTCCGCTTTACAATAGATTCTGCTTTATTCTGCTTTATCTACTTTATCCTGCTTTTCTGTCGATAAGGTAAAGCTAGTCAACTAGGAAACTGACAGCTTTGTTGCCAACCCATCCTCCATTATTTTCTCTCCATATTCTAGGATTAGCAAGTATTTCCTTCACTCATCATCACTCATACATGCTATTGCTAATTCGTGAGGTGCTTGGTAGATTGGGAAAGTGCTTTATGTTAGATTTTTATCATTCCAGCTAGCATTATGATCTTGGGATCTTTAACTGAGAGAATAACATGCACAACAATAAAACACAAGAGACAAGAGACAAAGAATTTTCCTCGAGGAAACCATAAAGAAGAAAACCCTGCAACTTTCTTAGAGATAGAATCAGCACCAAAGGTAAAACCCGAAAACATAAAGATGATCTCTTGATAGCAGTAGTCTCTCTCTTGTCCCAGTAACTTCTCCTCTCACTCTTACGGCCCAAGGAGTGTGTGTGTGTGTGATAAATAGAGAAGGTCGCTCTCTGTTTATATTCTTTCATTCATTTGAAACCCACTCCAACATGTCGGCCTCACTTAACAATTACTTACTAGAGCCGACATCTCTAGGAGTGTCTAATAGCCCTAGTGCCCCAAAACTTGTGGGAACTTTGCCTCCTCCGACCAACAAGGAGGTTTATCCTTAACACAATGGTGGGGACTATTGCCTCAACTTACAATGACTCACCTAAGTTCAACATCTCTAGCATAGTCCAATAACCCTAGGGCCCCACAACTGCGGGGACTTTAACCCTTGACCAATAGGAGGGTTACCCATAATGACTTGACATGATCGAAGAAAGGTACAACACTTATTTCTGATCAACCAGTGATCGAAGAAAGGCTCAGCACTTATATTTGATCAACCAATGATCAAAGAAAGGCTCTACACTTACATTCGACACATACAAGGAACCAATCCAACAAGTATGTTCAAAAAGGCGTGCACTCACATTTGATCGTGTAAGAACCAATCCTACAGTCATATCAGAATGGCCCCCATTCCTAGACTAAGCTACCTGGTAACTGACCAGGTGCCTCCATTCTCCAAGAGAATGGTAATTGCCCTTCCATTTGTCCTACTCGACAGAATGGCCAAAACTCATATCTGACATGGAAGGAACCAATCCTCTCACCATGACAGAATGGCTCTGACCTTACATCTGACCTACTTGTCAGAATGGCTATGGATCTCAGCACTCATATTTGACATGAAAGGAACCAATTCTCTCACCATGACAGAATGGCTCAGCCCTTACATCTGACCATGGAAGGAACCAATCCTCTCACCATGTCAAAATGGCTATGGGTCTCATCACTTTCCCTTGGAGGAAACCTTGATCTGGAGAAAATCAAGCTTCTCCCTGAAGTACTCAAACTTCACCCTAGCCAATGGATTCGTCAATACATCAGCTATCTATTTCTCCATCGCAACATACTGGAGCTTCATTGCTCCTTTCTACACCATATCCCTGATATAGTGATACTTGATCTCGATATGCTTCAACTTGTCATGGAACACTGGATTCTCTGACAACTTCACACAACTCTGGTTGTCACAATGTATACAAGTAGCATCCATCTGGAGATCAAATAAATCAGATAGTAGCTTCTGCATCCATACTACCTCACAACTAGTTGAACAAGCTATGACATACTCTGCTTCAGCTGTACTTAGTGCCACACAGGATTGCTTCCTACTAAACCAAGAGATCACACCTGATCCCATACTAAAGTGACGACCTGAAGTGCTTTTCCTATCGATGGCACTGCTTTCCCAATCTGAATCAACATAACCATCCAGGTTAATCTTCTGATTTGCCTTATACTCGAGCCCATAATCAATTGTACCCCTCAGGTACCTCAGAATATGCTTTGCAGCAATCAAGTGAACATGTCTTGGATCTGTCAAGAACTGGCTCAAGGTGTTCACAGCAAAGCAAATGTCTAGTATTGTGTTTGTCAGATACATCAAGGACCCAATCATCTGAAGATACATCGTAGCATCAACCGTCTCTGATGAAGCATCACTCAATAGCTTCATGTCCAATGCTATAGGTGTGGTCATGGCCTTGCATTCCATCATCCTAAACCTCTTCAGGATCTCTACTGCATACTTCCCTTGTCCACACCTCCATGCCTAGAAAATAGTGCATCGAAACATAACAGGAGCATCACTGTTCTTCTGCCTTCAACCTTGAAGCAAGGGTTGGAATCCGCTTTACTCTCGGTAAAGCCTAGAGTCATCAGTAATATATCCATCCTATCGTACCCTATCAAACCTCAGAATCTTCTGCAGTGACTCCCTCTAAAGCATCATACTCCCTTTGTCTTCCATACTCTATGCATTGAAACATTCTGTACTGGAGTCACTGGATACCAAGATCCTCTATCTTGAGCTTTTTCAAAGGTTCTTCTCACACCCATCTGTGAACTTATCATCCTCTATCAACCTTGTAGCATAGGTTCAGATCTTCATCAAGCTCATTATTTATGTGTTATCCCATGGGTGTCTTCTAAACTTGTACAAGGCCTTCTTTCATTTGCACACATGATTCTGCCTATCATGTGTCTCAACTCCCATTGGTTGCAAATGTCTCTTCGAATCTTGCCTTGTATCCTATGATGTTTCCATATACTACGTGATGGAACTACGAATTTCTCTTCATGTATCGATACTGCATCCTAGACATCATTATTCTTGAACTTCTTCATAGCTGGAAGGTTCTGCATCAATGATGTCACTACATTCGTCATATTATTCCTCATCCTTCTTTGCTTGTAGGCGATTATGTATACGATCTTTCCTACAAGTCAAATGCATTTGTATGGTTAGAAATATTTCATAAGGAATATTCATACTGGCAAGTTCTTATGCATAAATATATGATCATGCAACTACTTTAGCCAATACAACATTCATCCATATCTCACGAAAACATTTCTAGATGCCTTCCATCTCTACCAGGACAACATTGAGATTGTGCACTAATCCAATATGTTAGCAAAGAGGTTTCATTCTAGATACGTAGCAATGGAGAGTTGTATAGCACCATGAGCTACTTACCCATCACATGCATATTAGTAGTATACTGTCATTAATACAAACATTCTATCATGCATAAGACATTAACTAAATATAAACAAATGCATAACAAAACAATATCATGAAATGACAATTGAATACCTATCTTTATTTGTTTCGTGCTTAGACTCCTTCTTGAGCCTTCAGCTTCATCGTCTTCTTTATTCATAATATCATCGTTTCTTATCCAACTGCTAAGGTGGATAAGAGATTCTTCAAGAGTTGAGTTCTTCATATTCCTCATCGCTTGAGGGATCCTCTTTGGATGGTGAGAGATTGATCTTCAGTTGCTCCCATCTTCTTTTCTCTTATTATTAGTTGAGCTTCTTCTTGTGTGTGCTCTTCCCAGATTCTGCTTAAAGTAATCACTTCCTTCTAGCACACATTCTTCGAATTAATGAATCCCATGATCCTAGGAGGCCATTTAAGGTGGCTATCACCACTTCTACATTCTTCACTTCTTCTTTTAACGCTTCAAGTTGTTCTCTGATTTGAGAGACCCTTGTAAAGTATGAATGTATGGTCTCTGCATTCTGAATCTTCACATTCTTCAACTGGTTTCTTAAGGTCATATTCTGAATTATGTTCTTCCCTTCAAATATCTTGGTTAAGGAATCAAACATCTTCGGTGTCTTTAGGGAAGACACTTGTGGTACAAGTTGATCCGTGACTGAATCAATAATGATCTTCTTGGCCTCGACCAAGTTCTTCTTGTGTAAGGCTTTTAGCCTTATCTCCCTCTGGAACTAGAACCTCTCTACTCATGTAGGTGTCCAATTCATTTTCTTCAGAGAGATCAAATATTTCCATGCTTGGAAGTTTGCAACTTCACCAAGCTGATGTGATAGATCACTTTGACATGAGCACCTCAAATGAAAATAACAAAAGGTTAGATCTTACCAATTTGAGGTGTCCGTCCTGGTTCTGGAGCTGGATGATCTAGGGTTTGTCAAAGAAACCCAAATTTTCAAAACTTGGAATCTTTCATATCTGATTGGATAGAAATATAGATCTCTTAGGTGAGCTGTCTAATGTACTCCTTTTCTTAAAACAGTGGAGGGAAGATCCCGGAACAGGAAGCCCTCGTTTCCCAAATTCTTCTGCAAAACTTTCTGTTACTGTTTCTACGGTATCTCTGCAATTACTACTCCTCTATGTCTGAAATTTCGCACTGACATAGCATCACATGTCCCTGTTCCAAAAAAAGAGGTTTCATCAAAATTGGTTTCACCAATTGCACCTTATGGTCATTTTCCCAAGGTGACCTGTTACAAGACTGTTCAGAACAGTGAAGTTGTACGAACAACCACATGTCACTGTTTCATTTTATGGGTCTGAAATTTGGACCAAAGAAAGTAAAGTCTGCACCCTTTCTAGAACAACTTCAGGAATTTAATTTGGACCTTTGTAACCCCAGATATAGCAATTCTCCTGAGGTCTCCTATTTAGGGATGAATTCTGGAAAAGGCTAGAACCCTAGCTTGGAGGGATCATATCTCCCATAATATAGTGAATATGAGAATGAATTTTGGACACAGGGTAAATCAAGATTTTATATTTGTCCTATGCAATTTTCAGCTTCTGATCCTTCGCCAATCTCAGGATATAGCGAATGTACAAAAACGTAGCAATTTTAGTATTTAGGGTTTTTCTAGCTCGAGGTCAAACTAGGGTTTGACTTTCCCGGAGTTTCACCCAACCAAAAATCTTGATCCAGGTCTCTAAACTTTGATTTTGATGAGGAGAGAAATCCTGTGCCGAACTCACTCAAAAATTCTTCTTCTGCAAGAAGCCCTAATTTCCCGCACCAAAACTGAAAATGCTCGGAATCAAATTATGCTTAGACAGAAAGACGTGCCATTCAATGGAGAGTCAGCCTCACATAATTTTGTTGATGGATTGTGGAGAGAGACCCAAAAAGTAAGAAGCCCTAGCTTCTGCAGCTGCAAAATGTCTTCTTCTTAAGTTAGATCTAATACGATGTTAGATTTTTATCATTCAAGCTAGCATTATGATCTTAGGATCTTTAACTGAGAGAATAACATGCACAGCAATAAAACACAAGAGACAAGAGACACAAAGAATTTTTCCTCGGGGAAACCATAAAGGAGAAAACCTCACAACTTCCTCAGAGGTAGAATCAACACCAAAGGTAAAACCCGAAAACATAAAGATGATCTCCTGACGGCAGTAGTCTCTCTCTTGTCCCAATAACTTCTCCTCTCACTCTTGCACCCCAATGAGTGAGTGTGTGTGTGATAAATAGAGAGACTCACTTTCTATTTATATTCTTTCGTTCACTTGAAACCCACTATAGCATGTCGGCCTCACTTAATAATTACTTACTAGAGCTGACATCTCTAGGAGTGTCTAATAACCCTAGTGCCCCACAACTTGTGGGAACTTTGGCTCCTCCGACCAACAAGGAGGTTTATCCTAAACACAATGGTGGGGACTATTTCCCCAACTTACAATGACTCACCTAGGGTCGACATATCTAGGATAGTCTAATAACCCTAGGGCCCCACAATTGCGGGGAATTTAACCCTTGACCAATAGGAGGGTTACCCACAATGACTTGACATTACTTTTATATTATAGAAACTTCCCGGAATAAACATTGGGGTATGACATGACTCAATTACATTACAAATACATCCCGAAATAAACATCAAGTTACAATACATAAGAAATACGGATGAATACATTCTGAAGTTACATATACATCAACACTTTAGTTAACTATGGGGTTTATCATAATTAGTAAGCCTGCTTTATGAGCTAGCTTGAGTTGTCTTCTAGAAACTCATTTTTCCTTTATAAATATGTATTACCTATGTAATAATATCAATTATCATTTATTGATCATTCGTTAATGTGTGTTCATTAATTCTTCTTCTTCTCTCCTTATGCTAATTCTCTACAATTCTGTGTGAGGTTAATTATGTGCATAGATCCTTAGCCTATTTATGAAATTCCTTATGCGATCAAGGCTTTAGAATTTCTACTGGTGGAAGTTCATGTACATCAGACTCAGGCGAAGCATTGGAGAAATGGAAGAACCGATTACATGAAATCTTGTCAAAAAAATGTGCCAGGATAACTAAGCCTGTCAGACGAGTAGGAACTCAGTTGTGACCGCTACCCACGTATGAAGCATTGCCTAATTTGACAGCATTTTTGACTGAATTTGAAGAACTGGTAATAGAGCTGCAATGACTGTTTACACTGGACTTTGCATTAAAAGCTACTCCCACGCGATGGTGGGGTACACATAAAAACACGATAACTAGATGGCCACAATGCAGAAGGCTGCTAGAAGTAAGATTTGGGGAAGAAATTACAACTGTCACCCAAAGATATACATGATTATCCAATCCTATCAAGCACTTGGAACACTGTTCTATAGCATTTTTGAACTATCCTCACTGAGAATGGGTTCATCACTTCATCCATACTCTTGAGACGACACCTCGAGGTTTGTATGCATCTATGGAGCTGCGTCAAGAGACAAGGGAATGAGATGAAGTTGCGCAGAAATTTACTTACACATTCCAGTTTGCAGATGAACAACCTATAGTTGATATTGCATTCAATACTATTAAGGACAAAATATTTGTTGAGATCTTGCTAGAGATTGTGTATTCTCAACCTTGTGATGCGCATTCCCACCAATGCTGTGTGACAATTCAACCTTGGATGGCATGCTATAATATCTCTGGGGACCCGAACGATGATCCAACCAACATCAACATCCCTGAATCAGAAGGACAGCACAAAAGCGAAGGAAGTGGCATTTCTAATGAATAGTTCATTAAACCACTAAAGATTAAAAAGGTTAACATTGGATTAGAGGACAACCCAAAATTTGCAAACATTGGAGACTACTGGGATGAATAAAAAATAGCCAAAATTACCAAATCTATTACATGAATTTCAGGACCTATTCCCGACAAATTTCAAGGAGATGAAGGGAATACTAGGTGATTTGGGGGAAATGAAAATTCCACTAAAACTCGATGCAAGACCAGTAAGGAAACAACCATACAAATTAAACCCGTGATATAAGGAGAAGGTAAAAGCAGAACTAGATTGCATGTTGGAGGCAGAAATTATTGAGCCAGTTGAAGAATCTGAGTGGATAAGCCCCATAGTCATCCAAGACAAAAACGAAACAGGTGAAGTCAGAATCTGTGTCAACCTGAGAAAACTGAATGATGCCTACTTGCATGACCCATTCCGTATGCCCTTCACCGATGAGGTTTTGGAAAGCGTTGGTGGACAGGAAATGTACTCGTTCACAGACAGGTTCTCAAGATACCATCAGGTCCTGATTGCACAAGAAGATCGCCACAAGACAACCTTTGTAACGGAATGGGGATGCTACCAATACACGGTAATGCCATTTGGCCTTAAAAATGCCCCTACTATTTTTTCTCGAATAGTAGTATCTACTTTTAAAGATTTCATTCATAATTTTCTTGAAGTATACTTTGATGACTAGATGGTCTTTGGTCTGGTAAGGGACCATATTGAAAATTGTGCATGATGCTGGAGAGGTGTCGCCAGTATCAAATTGCGATGAACCTAAGGAAATGTATCTTCTGTGCACCTCTTGGAGTACTGCTCAGCCATGTAGTATGCCATGATGGAATCTTAGTCGACCCTACAAAGGCGGCAATTATTCTGGACTTGGCTCTGCCCACATCAGTTACGCACCTCAGGTCTACATTGAGACACACTGGGTATTATCAGAAATTCATAAGAGGATATGCAGAGATAACTGCCCCAATGGAGAAATTGTTAAAGAAAGATGTCCAGTTTGAATGGAATGATAGTTGTCAAGAAAGTCTAGATAAACTAAAAAGTAAGATGGCTACTGGACCAATATTAATATTTCCAAATTGGAAAAAATAATTCCATGTACATGTGCATGCCTCATCGATTGCGTTGGGCATAGTGTTAACCCAACCAAAGGATGGCGCAATTGACCACCTGATTGCATTTTATAGTAGGAAACTATCAATGACAGAGAGAAATTATACTACAATTGAAAGAGAAGGACTTGCAATGGTCTATGTGCTACAAAAATTCAGACATTATCTGCTGGGTGGACACTTCAAAATGTTCATTGATCATTCTGCACTAAAATATCTGGTCAATAATCCAGTGTTGGGAGGGGGATTTGCCGGTGGCTCCTCCTATTTCAAGAATTTGACTTTGAAGTCATTGTGAAGCCTAGATGAATAAATGTTGGTCTTGACCACTTATCATGAATTGAAAGTGGTGAGGAACCCACTAGCCTAGAAGATAACTTGCCAGATGCACAACTATTTGCTATAGATGTTGTTGACAAATAATTTTATGCGATTATACACTTACTAAATACCGACTATGCACCTGAAGACTATTCAATATGGCAAAAGAAGCATCTAGTTGTCAAGGCCTCAGATTACACGCTAATAGCAGGACAACTCTACAAGTTGGGACCATATGAAATATTGTGAAGATGTGTCTTAAAGCATGAAAGACAATGGGTAATGGCAGAATCACATGCGTGTGTCTCAGGAGGCCTTATGTTGGGAAAGCAATGGTGCTCAAGATTTTGCAAGCTGGACTCTGGTGGCTAACAATACATATGGATACAAGAAAATATTGTCGTAATTGTGACAAGTGGCAACGAATGGGGAAACCATCATGACGTCATAAAATGCCACTTACGCCACAAATTACACTGTAGGCCTTTGATAAATGGCCAGTGGATTTTTTTGGCCCTATCAGCCCACCAAGGAAGCAAACTGGTGTGCGTTATATCACCATTGCTACCGATTACTTAACCAGATGGGAAGAGGTCGTGCCTGTCAAATATTGTACTGCTGCAACTGCGGCCCAATTCCTCTTTGAAAATGTCATCACAATATTTGGTTGTCCCAAAATCCTCATTAGCAACCAAGGTACGCATTTTGTAAATAAGCTAATTATTGAACTGACTGCATAATTTCAAATCCAACACAAGAAAATGACACCCTATCATCCCCAAGCAAATGGAATTGTCGAAGCATTCAACAAGGTACTAGAGAACGCACTGACCAAAGTATGCAATGTGCGTAGAGATGATTGGGACCAGAAGGTCTCCACGGTATTATGGGCTTATAGAACAACCTGTAAATGACTAACTGGATACACTCCCTTTCGATTAGTCTATGGACAAGAATCTGTAGTACCCATGGAATACATTGTCCCAAGCCTGTGAATTGCTGCAATAACAGAGATGACGGATATGGGTTTTGTAGAAGAAAGGTTAGCCCAGTTAATCCAAATGGAGGAAGAACAATTTATCGCTGGTTTTCATCAAAATGTGGAGAAACAATGGCAAAAATACTGGCATGACCACCACATCACAACAAAGCATTTCCAAGTCAGTGGACTTGTTCTGATGTATGATAGTAAATTTCTCAAACATCTCGGTAAGCTCAAAATCCATTGGTTAGGTCCATATGTAGTAATGCACATTACTAAGGGAGGTGTAGTAAAAGTACATAAGCTGGATGGAGGCCCAGTCGCAGGCATGATCAACGGTAGTCGATTGAAACCCTATCACGATGAGGGTATCTCGCCCCCCCCAAAAAAAATTGATAGAAGTGACAGTTGGCAGAAAGTGGCAAAACAAGAAGATACAAGCAGGAGAAATTCAAAAAGGGATTTGGAACTATTAAACGAATCAAGCAGTATTAAAGCAGCAACTCTCAAGAGAAGGACGACGGTCTTTTAGGATCACATCGAGAAAAGCACCCTTAACTGCCCTAACATGAGAGTAATGAAGTTCACGCGTTCAAAACTTAAACAATTAAAGATGTTTAAGTTTTATGGTTCCTACCTTCGCATCATCACCCATTTACGAGCTCAACATCATTTCATGGAGATGCAAAGATCTCTTGCCTACAATTTCATCCTCTCTTGTGTGCATGATTTTATGGCTTCTCATGGAGTTCTTGACCACACTCACTCTATTGATTTCACCCTTAGATGGTTGGTACAAGGGAAAAGAAATTGTTGGTTTCTTCAGCGAGCTGGAGCAAACAAGCTCTTCTTTGTTTACGTTCAAGCCTTCTCTCCACCGGGATCTGCATTTGAATTGCCTTCCCCACAACCAGCATTGCATTATGCTCTGGTTACCTGGAAATATCGTGATGGTGCGCAGCAAAACCACCCCATGAAAAACGGGCAATGTCCATCTAAGGGCTCACATGTTGAGGGCTATCATGGATATGGAGAACGTCAAAGGTATTTTCGAGATAAAGGTTAAGTGGCAGGCTCAACAGCGCCTGGAGCGCTTGGAAAGAAGGGTGAAGCGCAGGCAGACCTTGTCTAAACGTTTAAAAGCTTAAGGAGGAGCCTGGTGGTGTGATGGAGGACCGAGGTTCCACCAAAACCCATGAAACGTGCTATAATCGCATTATGGGAATGCTCTGGAGCATGAAGATACCTGCCAGACTAGCCATGGAGGATTGCTTGACGGGTGTTGAAAAATTACCAAGGAAGTGTTTGTTCACCTAGTGATGCCTTGGGGTGGACATGCACACTTAAAAGTTGTGGTCCCTAGTACCTTATAAAGTGTAAATGACTTTTTAAAGTGAGTTGAGTTATTAAAATTCAAAATATAACTTTATGAAAATTTTAAAAGGTGAGAAATAATTAATGCCTCATTTATTATTTAAGTGTAATTTAAATGCCATTTAACGAGAAAAGTGAGCATTAATCAGGGCCATTGATCTCATCTAGTTATGATTTAATAACCATTGATCTTCAAGAGGGTGGTTACCCAAACAAAAAGCTAAGGAAAGGCATTGAAACCAATTTTCATTCTTTCACTTTCACAAAAGAGATTTTTGGAGAGGAGAAAAAGAAAGGTTTGAATAAATTTCAAACTAGAGAGAGAGAAGGAAAGCTAGCATGAATCTCAAGGTTCTAAAAGTGGTACAAATTCCAAGACATCTATACAACAGTAAGTACAACAATAAAGAGGCCATACATCACAAATTTCGAGCCAAATTGGTGCTACATTTATTGCAAACCGTACAGGCTAAGATTAGCACAATTTTCAAGGAGGGTCGTCCAGTAATTATTGCAAGTCGAACGGGTCAAATTTGGCACAATTTTCAAGGTAAAGAGCTGGCATAGATTTCAAGAAAAGTATAGCATTTAATGATGTTCATACTATAGGTCATACAGGATGAAAATAGGCACAAATTCCCAGGCAGCAAGGCACAAATTTTGAGGTTCGTATAGCCACGTGTGTGAGGTCGTACAGCACGATTTTCAAGGAGTTCTGTATAGCAAACGATCAAAGTGATTCTGACACAAATTTTAAGGAAGGAAAGGGAGATAAGTACTATTGTTTTGAACTTGTAAATTTGCCTGAATAAATAAAAATCTCTCTCTGAACAGGTTTTCCCTTCGAGGTTTTTCCTTAACCTTATTGGTCAAAAATATTGAGTCATTTTTTATGTGTTGGTTGGCATAATTTTGTGACTAGGGAAAATTAGGTTGCCACAAAATTTATGAGTTGTTTCATGTTGGAGAAAAAAATTCATGTATTTCAAGCAAAAGTTTAAATTTTTATATGTAATATGCTTTTACATGTTGAGGTTTGGGTGTTAAACTTCATGCAACAAAAGTAAACTTGAAACTAGGTTGGGGTTTGAAAATTTTCATGGTATCAAAAGCACAATTAAAGCGCTGAAACTGAAACTCATAAAGAAATTTCAAACTTGGTGTATAATGGAAAACAGGATATTGTAAAGAAAATAGGGTTCTTGGACTAAGTTGAAGCAATGGCTACTAGACTTAGGATAGAAGACATGTTGGATGGGGCAGTTAATTTTAGCTTGTGGAAGGCTACGATAATGTTGATTTTACAGAAGAATAAACTATGAGATATATTGAACAGTACTTATGCTCATCCAGTCACAGTGCCTACAATTGCAACCGATAAGGTCGTATTTGACAAGAAAGACATTAAAGAAAAATGAATCATACTTGATGCCATAAAAGACCGTGTGATACCACATATTTCTAGGCAAGATTGTGCTCACCGGATGTGGACAGCTTTGACCAATCTACACGAGAGTTCTAATGAAAATCGAAAAATGGTGTTAATGGAGAAGTTGAAGAGTATTCGAATGAAGAAACGATGGAACATGGTTTCCTACCTTACTAGGATTACACAGGTTCCAAGTGAGCTTGGAGCAGCATGGAGAGAGCGTACTGGAAGGTGAGCTGGTCCGTACAACTTTGAATGGCATGACAAAGCCATGGGTTGTATTTGTGGAGTCAGTGATTTCTCGTGCATACATGCATTCATGGAAATGTCTTTGGGACGATTTCATACAAGAGGAGACTCGGAGAGGGTATGTACAGGGGAGTATGTCTCAGAGCAAAGATGATGAGGAGAATGTGCCCTTAGCAGCGAAGGGTAAGAAGTCCAAGAAGGGTCCTAAGTGTGGGACCAAGCAGTAGTCTGGGGGAGCAAAAGAAGGATATGAGCAAAGTTAAGTGATTTGCTTACTAGAAGTGTGGGCACTATGTTGGGTAGTGTCCAAACAAGAAGAAGAAGAAACAACAAACGGCAACAACTAAGATTGATGAGTATGCTGCGAGATTTGAGAGAGTTCTCTCTCTACGTTGGTTGTGAAGAGAGACCTTCATCTATCACCAACATTGATATTGAGGACCAGATTGAGTATTCCATGATTGTTGCGCATTCACTGAGTGCGCCCACTAATCCTTCCACATGGTATATTGATAATGGGGCTTCAAGCCATATGACAGATGTTCGAGAAGACAAAGACAGGCTTGGATTTGGAAGTGGCGTTGGGTGATGACACAACGGTGAGAGCAGTTGGGTGTAAGACTATCAATTTCCAGAGGGAGCCCATGGAGCCCATGACTTTGAGAGATGACTTGTATGTCCCTGGGCTGAAGAATAACCTTGTTTCAATTTCCACTATTGAGGACAGAGGCTTTGGAGTATATGTCTTTGATGGGAAAGTACATGTATTTCTCTAGACAATGGGACCATTTACTTCATATGTCATTGGAGTTAAATACCGAAAATTGTACAAGCTTCTCTTCCAGCCACATCATGCATTAGCTCACACTAGCAGCAACAGTGAGTTATGTTAGCTATGGCACAAGATGGCCCATCTTCATCATTCAACTTTGAGGATGTTGAAAGACATGACTACAACTTTACCAAAGTTCAACATAGAGCAAAGTGGTGTGTGGAGAGGGTGTGCTTTTGGAAAGTACACCCAGACTGCTTTTTTGAGCAATGACAATGATCAAAGGGAGTGCTTAATTTGATCCATTCAGACTTGGGTGGTCCTATGTGATCTGTCTCTTTGACAAGTTTTGAGTACTACATCACATTCATTGATAACTATTCCAGAAAAACCTAGATCTACTTCCTGAAAAACAAGAAGTCACAAGAAGTTTTGAAGAGGTTCCAAGAGTTCAAAGCTCTTGTGGAGAACCAAACAAGGAGGATCATAGTACTCAAATCGGACAATGGGGATGAGTATGCATCCAAGTAGTTTGATGAATATTATAGAGAAGGATAAAGTGGCAACTAACAGTTCCTTATACTCCACAACATAATGGAGTTGTTGAAATGAAGAACAGTGCGATAGTGGAAGCAGCAAGAGCCATGTTGCATGATCAAAGTCTTCTTTTCTTTCTATGGGTTGAGGCATGTAGTACTGTTGTTTATGTCCAGAACAAGAGTCCACACCGCGCATTTGGGTGTAAAACCCCTGAGGAGATGTTCACTAGGAAGAAGCCTAAGATAGGCCACTTCCACATATTCAGATGCCTTACATATTAACATGTCCCTTCTAAGAAGAGGATAAAGTTAAAGCTACTGCGAAAAAATGCAACTTTGTTGGTTATGATAAGAATTCAAAGGCATTCTGCATATACCTTCCTGCACAGAGGAAAGTTGTAGTGAGTAGGGAGGTGACATTTGAGGAGTGAGCCTTTAGAAAGTCTTGTGAGCCTGAGATGTAGGAGCAGCAAGTTATTATTCCACAAGTGACAACATCTCAGAGTACAAGGTCACAGGTCTCCGATTTGATTGGTCCACAGGTGTCAAGTTCATCAATTTTAGGGACACATTCTACAGGGAATTTTGGTACAGGGACAGGTTCGTGGATTACAAGGTCACAGGCTTCACCTTCACATGATTCATGATCACTTAGTACAAGTTCAGGTACAAGTTCACCGGGCACAGGATCTCAAACCTCTGGTACTTCAAGGAGACAGTAATCAGATGAAGATGTTGAGGAGGGCATGTCACTGAAAGCTACTTCCAAGAAGAGAAAGCCAAGTTGGCTTAAGTAGCTTGTGAAACAAGTCACGGAGTATGTGGGGCCACACAGAAGTGAGGTCAATGACAACAAAGAACTGAAGAGATTTTCTAGTTATATGGCAATTGTGTCTAGCTTGCGTGAGTCAGAGCCTTTCAATTTTGAGGAGGCTTCTGCACATCAGGTTTGGAGAGATACCATGATGAAAGCAAGGATAATTTTAGGGGCGAAATTTAGCCCATGAGCTACTTTTCCATGTATTTCTTCAAAAAACAATTCTCCAAATTGCATTTTTTTAAGCCCTGTTTCGCCCAATTTTGACGGAGTAAAGATTTTTCACCCTAAAAATCGCCAAATTATTATATAGTCTATATAAAATCGTTAGAAATTGAAATATTTTTAGAAAAATATCGCCAAATATTTTATATTTGATGTTTTAAGAATTGGTGAGATTCGCCAACATTTATACATTTTTAAATAAATATGCTTCCTTAAAATCATCCCTGATGGAAGAGTACAATTCCATCATGAATAATGGTGGGAGATTGTTCTTACACCAAAGGGGAAGTTAGTTGTGACTTCCAAATGGTTGTACAAAATAAAACATGTTGCAGATGGCAGCATTGAGAAGTACAAAGCTCGATTTGTAGCGTGAGGGTTTTCATAGTAGAAGGAGTTGACTATGATGAGACTTTTGTGTTAGTTGCTCAATATTTTTCCATCAAATCAATGATTTCCATAGTCTACAGAGATGGGTTGGAAAATCCACCAAATGGATGTGAAAACAGCATTTCTCAATGGTTTTCAACATGAGGTGTATCTAGAGAAGCCATAGGGCTTTGAGATTCATGGAAGAGAATCTCATGTGTGCACGCTTAAAAAGGCCTTGTGTGGGTAGAAGCCAACTCCTCAAGCTTGGTATGGAGGTTTGGCAAAGGGATAGACATGTTTCCCTGGGACAAGGAAAATATGCAGTTGATGTTCTGAAGAGATTTCGAATGGATGGTTGCAGACCTATGTCCACACCCATGATCACCAACTGAAAGAAGCTTCATTTTTCAAAGGGAGAGTTGGTTGATCCTACCTTATATCGACAGCTTATAGGATCATTAATGTATCTAGTCAATAACAGGTCATACTTGTGTTTGCAGTGAACACTCACAACCAGTTTATGTTTTGTAGCATTGGGTAGCTACAAAACATGTTCTGAGGTATCTTGTTGGGACAATAGACTATGGTTTGGACTACATGAGGTCAGGCGAAATGATTTTGGTCGATTTCACAAATTCATATTGGGCAAGCAGTGTATCGGATCGGAAGAGCACTTTTGGTTGTTGCTTCAGTTTGGATTCAACAGTTGTGTCGTAGTTGAACAGGAAACAAAATTCCATTGCATTGAGGCACTATGGCTTTGCAAGTTGCTAGTTGATTTATTTGATCAGGAGTTGAGGCTTTAAGTTATATACTGTGACAACCAGAGTTGCATCAAACTCTATGAGAAATCTAGTATTCCATGACAAGTTTAAACATATAGAGATCAGGTATCACTTCATCAAAGATTATGTTCAGTGCAGAGTTGTTGAGTTACAATACATATCTACTGAGGAGCAAGTGGTTGGCATTCTCACGAAGTCTTTGGGAAGAGGAGAGCATATTCATTTCATAGATAAGTTGTGAGTGGTGAAAAACAGTTTCCTCGGTAAAAGGGAGTGTTGAAAAATTACCAAATGAGTGTTTATTCACCTTGTGATACCTTGGAGTGGACATGTACACTTAAAAGTCGTGGTCCCTAATACCTTGACCTTGAAGTGAGTTTGACTTGTTAAAATTCAAAATATAACTTTAAAAAAGTGAGAAAATAATTAATGCATCATTTATTATTGAAGCGAGTTAAACATCATTTAGTGAGAAAAGTAAGCATTAATGAGATCCCTTGATCTCATCTAGCTATGATTTAATGCTAACCATTCATCTTCAAGGGAGTTGTTACCCAAACAAAGAGCTATGGAAAGGCATTGCGACCAATTTGTATTCTTTCACTTTCACAAAAGAGATTTTTGGAGAAAAGGGAAGAAAAGAAAGGTTCGAAGAATTTCGACCTAGAGAGAAATAGAGAAGGAAAACTCGCACAAATCCCAAGGATCTGAAAGTGCCACAAATTCCAAGACATCCATACAACAGTAGGTACAGTAGTAAAAAGGCTGTACAACACAAATTCTGAGGCAAACTGGTGCTACATTTATTGCAGACTGTACAGGCTGAAATTGGCATGATTTTCAAGGAAGATCGTACAGCATTTATTGCAATACGTACAACTCAAATTTAGCACAGTTTTCTAGGTAAAGAACTGGCATAGATTTCAAGGAAAATACAGCAGTTAATGATGTTCTTACAACAAGCCATACAGGCTAAAAACAGGCACAAATGTAAGATAATTAACGAGATTTATTTTCACTAATCATATGGATGTCCTGAGCAATTTAAGAGTCTCATACATCAAATTGGTGTCTAGCTTGGCTGAGAGCCTAAAAATAGAATATTATTATTATTGTTAACTTTCCAAACGAAGTTTTTTCACTTCAACGTTCCATGGTATTGATAGGAATTAGCTAAGATGTAAAATGTTAACTGTTTTATGCATGAAGTCAAACTAGACTATTATTATTATTGTTAGCTTTCCAAAAGTGGTTTTTTCACTTCAAAATTCCTTGATATTGATAGGATTTAGCTAAGACGTAAAATGTCAATTGTTTTATGCATGAAGTCAAAACAAACTGGTTAGAACAACATGCAAGCCACAGATATGCACCACAGAAAATAATTGCCAGTATACATGACATTTGCTGAGATGAATATTATATAACCTTAATATACAATCCATACACCTAATCTGAGACCGTTAAAAAAAACGTAAGCACCTCATTTAAAACCATTGAATTTTATTCCTCTGGTCATGATAGCTTTCCTATGCTGGTATTTTCTATAATTATTATGCTTACACGTAATGGTTGGTGGTTGGTTATAGTAGTTTTGTAAAGATTATGTTTACGAATAATGTTTAGCAGTGGGCAACTTCAAGCTATATGAATGAGAATACAAGAGGTGGTAAAGTCGATCAGGAGCGGACTGATTAAGTCTAGCTGTTTGCAACAATATTGTATCTTTTAAAAGCAATCATTTTCCTGAACAAAGAAATTCAAGAGATAAGATATCCATTACAGCAAGTTCTAATTTTACAGTCAACATCAACTCTAGGAAAAATAGAGGTTTTTCATTGCATAAGGTCAGACACAATAATAATCAACCTAAAGCTTGCATGACAAGCTGATTGGTTGTTGCCAGCAATTTCACAATTTGTGTGGGTTAACTAATGTTGTGTTGATTATGCAATTTATTCTTGAAACAAAGAAAGCCATCCTTATTCCGCATCTTCAGGAGCCTTAATAAGTCTGCAGAGTTACTCTGAACAAAGACGGTAGAACCTTTTCAAAATAGTTTACATCTGCAATCTACAGGCATTACCTTGAAACTTAATGAACCATGGCTAAAAACTTATCCAGTCCTCCCAAAATTACTGGTATCTATAGAGGACATAAACCATTTAAAACTTCTACAGAAGCATAGTACAAATGAGAAAACGGGCCAAAGACAGAAAGCTGACTATTTAGGTCGTCGACGGTATGGATACAATATATCATCCAAACTATCTTTAACATAGTGACCAATCCTGTACATGTTCCGAGCCACTCCTCCAGCAACTAGGCCAGCATTGCGATAAAGTCTGCAGATATTCACTTTCAGCCAACAATAACTATAACTAATTCCAATTTATGCATATAGGGATACTGACCTTCTTTAGAATAAGCAATTTACTAAAAAATATGCAACTTAGCAACTACAAACAAAGCAATAAAAACATCATACCTGCTTATGAATTCATCACCAATTGGATGTGGGGGGCGATATGTTGAAGGCGGTCTAGGCAGGATAGGTGTGTCTACAAACATTATTGCAGGAAAATCACAAAGTGAGTTATTTACCTGAAACATTAAATGATAACAAAAAAAACCATCTACCTGAAGAAAATACCAAGACAAATGCATGGCACAGGGACTTTCTTCCCTTGTTAATCTGATATTGAAAAAAGAGGCAGGAGAAAGGATCTTTTGAAAAAAAAGCTTCAATATTAAATCAATGATGCCTGCAAGCCAGGAAATTTTCCAAAGAAAAACACTGATCCTTGTAAGTGCTTCTGTTCAAAATTAGCCATTTGACAATGATCATCCTTAGTGGTCAGGTCTAGTCCGAGGATTAGTTTTTGTGAAATATTTACACGGGTTTAAATCTTATTATTTGTACGTTTTCACAAGCAGCTTTCCAATTGCACAGCAACAAGAGCATGAAAGTTGTCCCCTCTGTCGAGGATACCAAAGCAGCCTTTCACAATAATTTGCATGTGTGGGCTTCCACCACTCTAATCATTCAATGACACGATGAAGTTTCAGAATGCTTTTAACACCTTTAAGATGATGGTTTATTCTTTTTCAATTGTTGAATTACATTCTTTGAACGACAACACTGATAATATAGATTTTTGAATAAGTTATGGTATGAGAATCAAAGCAGAATATCCATTCTAGTAATGAGCAATTATTCACTCGTGCACACTTGTTTGTATTATCATAGCAAAATAAGTTTTTACAGAGGACAATTGCTGTCAAGAAAAGGCATGAACACAAATAAACAATGGTAAACTAGATTCAGTGGTAAAACATGCTAGAGCATTCTAGCATCAGTACCTCATAAAAAACACTTATCTCCACCAATATGACACCACATCCCCTGCCATAAATATTCCTACTGCATTAGGTAGGAGACAATTTCTACTTACACTGTACAGTGTTCACATCAAGTTGGAAAAATACATATGTTGTAAAAAAAAAATTCCTGGCACCAGCTATTAAAGTTGATTTTTAGAGACAGTATGTTATGACTGACTTACAAATTTGTTTGAAATAATTCCTGTGCTTTTCAGTGTCCAGAATTTACTTTGTTTTGCTCTCCCAAATCATTTATGCTTATGTAATTTGACTTTATATATATATATAAAGAAAGGTACATCTCCTGCCGTACCCAGATGTACCCCATACTGGCTCCACATACCCGAAGCGTCGTTATAAGAAAAGGGGTACTTATGGTTGAAATGGTACGCCGTACCCCATGTTTGGGTACTTCGTTTGGGTAATCCAGGGGTACAATCGACTCAGTAAAATGCAATCCAATGGGGAAAATGTAATGACCCCCAACCAAATCTGAACTAATTTTTTGCTAGATGCATATGGAGTCTGGTTCAGGACTCATGTCAAACACTTCCCAACACTGTTCAAATTCCACTGAATATTGTACAAATCTGGTAGACTGATTTTGCATTAATGTACAATGAATGTTTTAATGGTTTTGTGTTCAGCACTCATGGAACATAATTTGACTACCAAATGTGCACATAAAAAATATACATATGTATTTAATCCTGAGAAATACACTCACATCAACCCAGGAATATATTTGGCAATTTGCAATTTTTTAGTGCCTTTAACAACAGTACAAATAGGGGTTTAAAATAAGATTTCAAGTGTACCTTCAGGTTGTTGATTTTTCTGAGCAGCATCGAGAGCCATTCTCTTAGGAGAATGGGGCCACCTGGTCCAAGACCACGGTGAAGACTCAACCCAGTGTTGAGTGACCATTCTGTTGAATGGTAGATATCTGGTCTGGGACCATGATATAGACCCAGCTCTGCCCTAGGTAGACTCAACCCAGTGTTGAGTGGCCATTCTGTTGAATGGTAGACATCTGGTTTGGGACCACGATGTGGACCAGTCTAGTGCCGGTAGACTCAACTTAGTTCTGAGTAGCCATTCTCTTTGAGAATATAGGCGCTTGTTCCGTTACCAAGTATTTGACCTAGAGTCAAATTATGCAGCCTATGGCTGAGGCACCTGGTATGTTACCAAGAAGGCATTGTAGCCCTAGACTTGGTCTAGGCATGTGTGACACTCTGACCCTTGATCTATGGGCTTTGTGTACTTCTCCAAGGCTTAGTTACCCTTGGTTAAGTTACCCTAGTACCAAATCTAGGTGTCACACGGAGTGTGAGATAAAAGCATTAAGTAACTCTCTTGGTTTATGATGATGTACTTTTGGAATCAAAGGACCACAGGTAGTGCCCATAGGGGCACTTGGAAAAAGGCTAAAGTCAAAAGTCAAAAAAACATAAGGACTTTTGGACCTGTTGCAGCTGCAACTATTTCCCAAAATTCAAAAATTTTGGGACCCTCCTTTTATTCATTTTTGCTCAGTTTTTGGTTTTGCTTGATACTTGAATGAAGATTACTTTTTTTTGCGGGAAATGTTTTAATGTTTGAATTGATTTTTTGCTTTGCCATCGGAAGTGTTTTGGACTGTGAGTCGGAAGGCTATTCGTCTACGCGTCCACCGTTGCAGAGAAGAATCAGAGATCAAATCCGAAGTCAAATGTTTTTGGTCCCCGATGTATTTTTTTTTTCTTTATCGGCAGTTGTTTTGAAATCCCATCGGAGCCTTTGTCTATGCGTCTTCCGCTGTTGCAGAAGGGGTTCTGCGAGGTGGTCCGAGAGTTGTTTCATACTCTTCCGATCCCCACCGTTTTGCTTCGTCGGTCTTTGGTTCTTGTCAACTCTTGCCGTTGCGGCTCTAGAAGGAACTGTGCTTCCAATAGTTTGACTTATTTGTTCCACTTGGTCAATATTTTCACTTGATTCATATTTATTTTTGGACTCCGATTTTACTGGTCTAGGAAACTCGTTTCTTTTACATGTTCGCTGTTGCGGCTCTCTAATCATCTTTTGACCCGAAGCCCTAGTCTCGCGAGCTCCGATGCAAGTTTGTTTTTTCCCGCCCATGCCATTGCAGGCGCTCCACCGTTTCATCATCCGCCGTTGCGGAGGCGATGATGACATGATCACCGACCCCTTAGCCTTTTGCCGCCCGATGACTTTATTTTTCCCGCCGATTGAAGTTGACCGAGGCGTATATATAGTGGAGTTTGGGGGGTTTCATTTTTTATTATTATTTTGGACTTTTCTCTGTGCTGTCGTTTTCGCTAGAGCAGACCGAGAAGTTCACTCTCGGTACCTTCGCTCCTAGGTGGCTCCGCTGTGGAAGTTACGATTTTTCTCCACCAGTCACGCAGCAGTGCCAGTAGGCCCTTATGCTCGTTCCGTTCAATTGGACAAACTATTTTGTTGTCTCCGCAGTTAGTGGTTACTTGGGTTTTTCTGTCCTGGCATGTATATATTCTGAGGTAAATGGTCCGGCCGTCAGTTGGGAAGGGGTGTTTGTGGTTTTGCTTGATGTTTTCTCTCGCGGCCGTTATGGTTTTGCAGCCTGCACTTGATTGCTGGGGAAATCGGAGCAGACGGCTGTTACGTTGTCCGCACCAATTTCCCCCAATTTGTGTTTGGCCATCCAGGGAGGGCTTTCATGGCTTTCTTATGAAATGTCACGTTTGTTTCCGCTATATCATCGCACCCTCTTTTATGAACCAGGGTCGCAGCAGTGAATTTGTTTCGCTCGAATCCGAACCTCAAACGAGTCTAGGTTAGAATTGCATTACCCGGTCGGACCGTGAAGTGAGCGTTTGCAGCAAGTAGCTTCCTCTTGTCTTCTAGTGTGCTATCACTTGCAACGTCCTAACTTGAGCTGGTTTTAGTTTAGGCGCCTTTTTGTTTTTCGCGTAGCGTGTAGGTCGTGGCGCCGGAAAGGGGGTTCGAGATTGTGTTCATATTAACGAAGGCCATGATTTTCTAAATCCGAATTTTGATGGGCATGAGCTGGTTTTAGTCTTTGGGCAGGAGAATTTGGTTTTGAACATTGTTTGCTTATTTTTCATAGCTGCACTCATGTTTAGCACAGATGAGGTAAAACGCGTATACTATTGTCTTTATCTTTAAATGTTATCTAGAAATGACCTAACAGAACCTAAAATACATTCATGTACATGACAGGGAAATTCCTCAGAATTCAAGATGTCTAAACGCCAGAAGAAGAAGGCTCCCGCAATTGAAGAGGAACCCGAGGTCGAAATCGTTACCAAGGTCGAATACACCTACGAGGACACCAAATGCATAATTTGTGTGGAACCCGAATATCAATTGGGGGATATTTACAGATTGATAATGCACCGAGAAGTACCTGACATAGGTTTCGAAGAAGAGACCATTTATGCAAATATAGAGAGGTCTTCATTAATGAAAATTGCTACCAGACCTGAGCTCTTTCCCTACTCAGAGGTGATTGGGTGGATTCTGCCCAGGGCAGATGTAACCACCATGATTTTAGCAAATGTTGATCAATAGGGCTATGCTGCTTATAGCCCTGGGTATGTGGCTTTGGCCTACCACTTACCAGAAGCACAGGTGTACTTGACTAAGGATTGGCTAAAGGCAATCAGGATGGACTTAGTCGAGACACTGAAGAGGATGCGCATGCCTAGCAAGAACTTTAGAACTAGGCCGACTGGAGAATATGACACTGCAAGTCTAAGAACCCCTTACAGGTTCATTGCCCTAATGTTGAACAGGATTTTCAGGAGGGCCCACGGTAAAAGCTTCAAATTGGTGTGGGTGCCTATCATTTTCTATGTCGCAACACAGGGGACCGTGTTCAACTGGGCCAACATTGTGTCCAACAGCCTCTTGGCCTGCATTGCATCAGCATTAGGAGGGGTGTCCCAAAAGAGATCAGAGTTCTACATGAGCTCTATACTGATTGATTGCATACTGTGCAATCAACCCTTCCCCAATCTGAGGTGTATCTGGGACCAGGAAAGAACACCTGTCTACTCAGCATACAAGCCACTGTGGGCCCAAAAATACCACAATCACTACAAGGAAGTGTGTGAGCACTTCATTATGCCATTGTATACCCTGATTTTCTTGAAAGAGTGCAACTGCATGTCGAAGGAGGCATTGCAGGGGATTGAAGAGTATGCAGACTATTACTTGACTGAAGATGGACTATATTTCAGAATGTTTGGATGCTCTAGAGCACCCTCACTACTGCCTAAGTATGCCACAGACTATGTAGTCCACAAAGAGGCAGTTAGACAAGTCTTTTTAGATGGCATAGGGAGCTTTCTGTTTGAACATAAGAAAGCAGCATACCCTCCTTTACCATTCAGATTGGGAAGCTACAAGTTTACCAGGGTGAAGAAAGCCTATGAATTCGTGGAAGAGTTGGAGAAATTCCATTTTGGGGAAATACGTTTCCACAGGAATGACTCCCGAAATATGGTTGCAGAGCATTGCAAAGAGGCGAATGTACATTTCGAATACACTAGCCACTGGGACAGAGAAGAGTCAATTTTCCGCAGTGCACAAAATATGACAACCTTAAGAAGAAGGTTTAAAAAGAAAATCACCACCAAAGGTGGAAAAGGACAGGATGAGCAGGCAAAGGCCGAGGAGGAGGAAACTAGAAAAAGAAATGAAGAGGCTAGGAGACTAGCCCAAGAGGCCGAAGGCTAGCTCAAAGGAGAAGAGGAGGAAAAGAGAAGAGCTGCACAAGAGGCAGCCAGAAAGGCAGAAGAAGCTGCCAGGAGCGAGGAAGAAGAAAAGAAAAGAAAAGAAAGATAGATGAGGAGCTAAAGAAATAGGAAGCAGAGAAACTAAAGCTAACAGAGACGGTGACGGAGCACTCAACTTCCGATACAACAGACAGTCAAGCTCAGGACCTAGGGAACCTTGATATTCAAAATCCTGAGGCAACTACTGGCAACACACCATGACAGGCTATGGTCCCCACCCTTAGGCTAATCCCTTTTGAGCAGAAGAAAGGGGAGGAGGTACCAGATTTCAACACTATCTATTATGATAGGGAAAGGAAGAGGATAGTAAAGAGGACCGAGAAGAAGGTCAAAACTGGGGAACAATCTGGTAGAATGATAAATGATACAACTGTAGTGTATGGGACTGACAAGGACCCCAGGTTCACTATCAAAGCAGGAGCTGCATTGATCCATGCTTCTGAGGACAATGTGGATAGAATAATGACTGATCTTGAACAGTCAAAGAAGTCCTCTTCCCAGCTCAAAGATACTCTGAGAAAGGAAAGAGAGAAAAATAATAGGTTAAAGAGAAAATTTGAAGACATACAACGAGAAATAAAGTCTTCAAAAGCTGAGTTCCAGTCCCTCCAGGTAGAAAAGATATCTATGGAGGCTGCCCAAGAAAGTCTGGAGAAGGTGCAGCAAGAATGTCAAGGGTTGAAGGCAGAGAAGGAGCGGCTACTAGGCAGGATAAGGGAGTTGGAATTGCAGAAGGCCAACTTGGAGGAATCTGAGAGGCAATCTCAGGGGCAAAATGCAGAGCTCAAAGGACAAATTACCTCGTTGACAGTAGCTCTAGGAGAGGGCAAGGAACAGCAGGTCAGTCTTCAGCCTTTCAAGGAGCTCATTCTGGCACAAAGAAGCAAGATGCACCAGTTGCAGGTGGCCATAGAGGAAGAGAGGTGCAAGGTCTTGCAAGTGGACAGTCGGTTGGAAGAGATTTTGGAAACCTCTTCATATTTTGTTGACAGATCACAGGACATCTTAGAAGTCCTGTCAGGAAGGATGGCGAGATTAGATGCGAATGAAGAAACTCCTACCGATCTACCTTCAAAAGATCAACAAGCCCTCAAACAAGACTACGATTTACTAGAGTTTGCCATCAGTACAGCCGAAGAATTCAATAACGCTGTTAAGAAGACAAAAGGGGCTTGTGCAGAATTCTTCAGGAGACTTCTGATCACGTACAATCGATGTCAGGTAGAGGCTGAGCAAAGAATGGATACTTTTCCAAAACACAGCCTGTTGTTGGAAATTTTACAAAGAAGGTATCATGAAGATGAAAAAAGGATACAGCAAATTAAATCTTTAGATGAACAGACCCTGAGGAATGAAGTAGATCATTCCGCGATTAGTGTGCAGCTGTTAGAAGACCAACTTCGCCTGAGCGCAACCAGAATAAAAGTCATCAGAAACCAGGTTGCTAAATTCGAAATAAATATTCGATTCCTGGAACCTTCTGAATTCGAAAGTATTGCTTCAGAGGCTTCAGCATGGAAGAAATTTTTGAATAGTGAGGCGAGACCCTCCTCATGAGCATCTTATTCATTTTGTTGTAATATATTGTAATTTTCATAAACACTTGATGAAAGAAAATATGGGAGATGAAGAGTTGGGGAAGCCCGAGAGTCATTACGTGGGCAGCCCAACCGTTTTGCTCTTTTGTATAAATATAGAGAATCTAGACAAGTAGGGGATCTTTTTCCCAGTTAGATTGGAAGACATATTGTAAGAAGAACTATTTCTTTTTGCAATAAATAATTACAGTTTGCCTGTTGGAGAAAGCCTAGTGGAATGTTCAAATGTTATACTATGGATTCGTTGAAGAGAAACTATTTCGTTTTCAACTTTGTGTCCATTAACTGTGATATCGTTCTAACTCTTTGAACCTATGTTCTTGCATGGATGATCTTTGGTTTGCTTTATGAAGAATTTCCACTACGAGTAATGAATGTTGTTCATAATCAATTGGCTATCTGGTTGTCCAAATATCTTTAATTGTTCGTGTGTTTGAAAGAAGTATCAGCTATCTGTGATTTCTTTTTTATGATGCATGCACAAAATACATTACTCGCTAATAAGTAACAATATTGCTCCCTAGGGATAGGTTAGGTAGTTAGTTTTAATTTCTCGTTGTGTGTCTGATTTAGATGCAAGAGAGCCTAAGACGAGAGGTAAGAACCTGCACATCACATTGTGAACACTCCTTGCATGCTCAATCAATCTGTATTTTAGATAGGGACTTGCATATCATACTTAAAGTCAAAAATACAAAAATATATACGGTGGACCGGGCCGCAACTGGTAAAACCTTTTATTTTTGTTACTTGACCTACAGTAGCCGAACCGCAGACCGAACGGATTCCCTACACCAAACAGTCACAAGCTAGTTGGGAACGTTGACTGGGGAGAATCCCTCGCTGTTGTTGCCTGCGAATTTCCAGCCTCAACAGGACCACATGTGAAAGTCAAAGATAAATAAGGATTTTTGGTAAAAGTCAAAAATACATAAAGGACCTTTTTGATAAAAAGGTAAAAGTGAAATTAGGAAAAGAATAAAATATCATTATTTTATTTTTTAAAATTTTGGTCCACTTACAGGTGACTAAAGGCTATAAAAAAAGATCAAGTCTTTTCATTATTACACACACTTGCTCTTACAGGTACAGTTGCTCAAGGTTGAAGAAGAAAGCTTTGTGATTGTGCCCTAGCATGGATGAGTCTAGCTAGGGCATCATCATCCTCCATTGAAGACAAACCCTAAGCTAGGGTTTCTTATCTTTTCTGTACCAAACCCTCATCTTCAACCAAGTTTAGATCTAGGGCATCCATCTTCAGATCTGGGCAGCCAAGTTCAGATCTAGAGCAGCCACCTTTAGATCTTCAGATCTGGGCAGCCAAGTTCAGATCTAGGGCAGCCACCTTCAGATCTTCAGATCCAGGCAACCATTCTCCAGATCCGGGCAGCCACAATTCAAATCCAGGCAGCCACCTTCTTTACGGGTAGTCTTCCTTCCATTTTCGGGCAGATCTGTGATTTTTGGGCAGATCTGATATTTTCGGGCAGATCTGGTATTTTTTAGCAGACTATTGTTTTGGACAGTACTGATCTTTTCTAGTTAGATCTAGAAATCTCAGTTACTAGGGTTTGAAACCCTTGCTATGATTTTTATTGAGAAAATCTTATTGTAAATTGTGGTTTAACGCATATTGGGGTTTGAGGAACTTTTTGAAGAATTTCCCAAGTCATCTCATTTACGAGATGAACTACTAATGCTTTTGGGGGTTTTTGTCATTTGAAGGTTTCCCCAATGAAAAACTCTTGTGTCTATTGTGCTGATGTGATGAATGTGTTTTTACTGCACTTGTCAATTGTTATTTAAGTTGATCTGCAAATTTTTTAAGTATTTCTACTAATGCTAAAATTCAACACAGGTTTGAGTTTGACTGTTTGTTACAGCTGCTTGGTACAATGATTTATCAAATTTTATGTAACTTACAGTCTTCCAATTGATATCTACTGTTTATGATTTATCAAATTTTATGTTTCAAATTTTCAATATGAATGTTCATTGTTCAATGAATCATTGAATTTATAATTATGAATCATGATTCATAATGTATGGAGAAATATAAAATATGCATGTATGATGTGACTGACATGTTTTTTCATTATATATATCCCTAACGTACCCAAGTACCCTGTTTCAAAAAGCGGCGTCCCTGTACCCAAATTTCCTGGCAACTTATATATATATATGAAAAAGCATATAGGTTGAAGATTCACAAATGTGGCCATTGTCGTGTGATGCTAAAGTTATAGATAGTATGAGAATTGAGTTGTCATTGGATACGTCGTTATTATAGTTCTATTCTTTGCATCGAGAGTAGGGAGTTGTTCTACAGCCTAGTATGGGGGAGATTTCATAACATAACGTATTGTTACCCAAATTAAAAAGTAATTAAAAAATTCATGTCAGCTCATAAAATTAAAAATTTAAACCAAATAAAAGTCATTAAAAAAACCCATGTCAGCTCATAAAATAAAAAATTAAAACCAAATAAAATGTTATTAAAAATCCATTCGTTTATAAAATAAAAACCAGCAAAGATCCATTTTAAACCCAAACCTATCAAGCATCAAGAGTGATCAAATTTCTTGAGGTGTAAATTTTTTCTGAACATGTAAAATAATTAAGATTAAAAAAACACATCACAAAAAATTGGATCCCTCTCAGTGCTTGATAAATCCGGGTTTAAAATGGATCTATGCTTGTATATTGATAATTAACGAATAATTGAATTCTTAAAAGTTAAACTACAACCTGTGCATTAACTCTAGTTGAAATTCCACTTTTATCTTATCAACTAAATTTTACTAGTAACATTTCGTGAATTTTTAAAATTTAAAATTTGTAAATATATTTAATCATTTAGTGAACTTTACTATATCCAAACTATGTTGAATATTCACCGAATTTCGAATTCTGTGTGAAATTCCATACATGAACTCTGAAGACAACCGAGTCTTGCTACTATGGTTCAAGCTGGGTATAGTGCATTCAGTGTGCATTGTGCAAGTTACAAACAAGAACTGGCAAAACCTTACATCATCATCTTATGTAGCTGAACCAGAACACAACCAATTAACCCTCATTTCAAGACCAATGGGAGCTAAGCGCCTTTAACAGAGTCAAATGATCACCCACGTATATACTATAAACAAGCAAAAGGATGAGGGAAGGGAATCCTTTAACCTGTCATTTCAATATTTGGCAATGAGATTATCAATGACACATTAATGTTGTCAACAAAATTCAAGGATAATGGGCATGTACCATCAATGGGTCAGCAAAAACAGTGGGACAAACTTATGCAAATTTCCACAGTCCAGAGACCTGAAACTGTGTCTAGAGACCTGAAAATGAAATAAAAGCTAAATGAGAAGACTAAAAAACGTGTCAATAGAAAAATTGAACGACAAAGACGTTTACAATGCTCATGCTAATAAACACAGTGTAGACAAACATGTCATTCTTGCCAGGAAACTAAACAAGTTCCTAACAACCAAGAGAATATTGAGGCATGGATTTTTCCTGGGAATCAGATGAGTGAAGGAAATGAAGCAAAGGCTGTTGCATTGAAAAATCAGACCTGATCCAAAAATCAGCACTCATCCTCAAAGACAAGTGAAAAAGATCAAGTGAGAGCAAAAACAAATTAAAGCGGTGGAAATGGGATAAAGTAGAACTCAATTCCAATGTGGTGAATCATTGGGTATGTAACATCAGAGTGCGTAGACAGGGAAGAGATGCCAAAATAGAAATGTAATCAATGAGCTTATATGTACTTAGTAAACTTGGTTCAGCTATAACCCATCCTGTACTTGCCACATCCATGCCGTAGAATAACCATCCGCCAAGAAATACCAGATGAAAAATTAGGAAAAAAAAGTTCAAAAATTAAAAATTAAAAGGCAAAAAGTCAATAAATGTTCATCCAAAATTTACCCAAGCCTTGTCATTATAGAAAGGTTCCATTCATGGCGAATAAGAATATGGTTTTTAAATGAGTGTATGTGTTTATTCAAAAGAATACACCCTGTGGAACACACCTATACCAGTATACCAGATCTATAAAGAGCAACATGCGATAGCATTTACCACCTTGTCACATATACACTTGAACATATGCAACCTTGCGCGATGTTCTGAACCTCACATGGACTTAAATTTAAGGGCTATGTTATCTATCACCCATGACTATTTTTAATTTAGTTATTTGGGCAGGATTATGTCTAAAGTTTGCTAGAGAACTTCTCATCAGACCATGGTTCAGCTCTTAGTGGTATTTGAATAGTTAGATAAAGATGAGATTGCAATATTAAGATAGCAAAATATTGTAAATAGGTATATAAGCTATACATACAGGTTTAAATGTTGACTTTCTAATTAGAGTGGTTTTGGCATGAGCATCCATTTAAGAATTTCCATGAGATTGTTGACTTCTTGTACAGAAAGCTTGAAACTCTTATTTTTTTGGCTCTATTCTCTGTTTTAAAGTTTATGTAACAAAAATCCTGTTTTTTTTCAGAAGCCTTATAAGGCCACTAGATCAGTCATCAGCTCTTATATTGTTGAAAAGTTAACTCTGAAGGTCCTCTTTATAGTTTTAGGTGTTGTGTGATAAAGAAGACATGTAATTTGTTCCTTGTGTACATTTGTGTATAAAAGTGACTTATACTTAAATAAATGATGTTTTGTACATTATTGTATTTGGGATCACTTAAAAGGTATTTAATAATTAAAGTGAATTATTATTAAATAAAAGTGCATTAAGTGAGATTCCTAGATTTTGTAAAAGGCATCTCAACCATAAGATCAAGTTGGTTAGATGAGGTAGTTACAGAATGTAAAGTATAAAACTAGGGTTGAGGACAAATTAGAGACACCACCATTAATGAGAAGATGAAGATTGAGACTGAAGAAGAGAGAGATACCTTAGAGTGGGCACAATTACAAATGCAAGCAGCAGCAAGGTACAGCCACATTAATTGCAGCCTGTCAGAATCCGTACAGCACGTGTGAGCCATAGATTTCGAGGCAGCACCGTACAGCAGTCTGACAGGGCATTTGTTGCAGGCTGGCATGAATCTTGAGGCAGCATAAAAGTACAGAATCTGCAGAGTCCGTACAGTCCAGAAGTGCAGAATCCATACAGTCTGTACTTGCATGTGCGAAGGTACAGCAGGCCGTACAATACAGCTGGCACAGTTTTCGAAGTAATTTGCTGAAAGTAATTTTTTGGGGAATTTGCCTGTAAGGACCAGAAGAATAATTTTTCTGTGTTGGTGGAAATATTTCTGAGTTTCTCCTTTAATGATAATTTCTCTTTCTAAGGTTTTCCCTAGGAGTTAAGGTTTTGCCCGGTCTGTTGACCAAAATCTTTGTGTATTCATGTGTGAAATATTTGCTTCTACCTTGGAAAGTTCTTGATCTTTGTGATTTATATTTCAAATTAAGATGTAATTTTTAATCATAAACCCTAGATAGATCAAGTGTTTAACATAATGTGTAAATGGGAAATTTCATATTAAGTCATTGAATTTCTTCATATATATATGTTAGTTTTGTACCTAGGGAAGTGTTCTTCTAGGTGACTTTAGCCTTTAGTCACCTAGTGAAGCGAAATAAAGTGAACCTTGCATTAAATGACTTTAAAAGCATTTAATGTGACTTTAGAGCATTAAAGTCACTTTTTGATAAATTTAAGTGGGTGAGTGAAATTAATATTTTAGAAATAAAATATGAGCATTTAATTTCAACCATTGATCTAATTCATTCTTAGCCATTGGATTGAGATCTCTTCACCTACCTAGGGTTGAGAAGCAAAAAGCAAGGAAAAGGCAAAACTTGAATTCATTCTTGAGGAGAGTTTGAAGAGAAGAGAGCTGAGGAGAGAGTGGGCACGCATATCGAGGCAGCCTGCTAGAGAAAACACAGTGGGCATGAATATCGAGGAAGGGAACGGATTTGGCACACAAATCGAGTCATACGTACAGTCCAGCTTGTGGGCACGAATATCGAGGAGGTTGCTGGGCAGACTAATCGAGAAGAACAGCATTTATTGCTGTGTACTTTGCATAAATTTCAAGGCCGTACACAGGACATACAGCACAAAAACCGAGGTCCATACAGTCTGTACAGACTGTACCTTTCTGCACAGATTTTGCGGTGATCTTCAGGCACAAATCTTGAGGAAGTCGTGTGGTTGTGGCACAGAATTCGAGGGCAGTACTGCTGCATTTATTGCAGACCGTACAGCACAAATTTCGAGGCAGTGGCACAGAGTTCTAGGTCAGATTTAAGGGGTCATTTTGGCACATTTTTCGAGAAGGAAAATAGCACAGAAATCAAGACAGCCTTGCACGGAAACCGAGAACTTGTTGGTCAAATTTTTGGGTTGAGATAAGTTGGATTTTTTACTGTAAATTCATGTCTGATTTTTATCCTGAAAAAATAATAAACTCTCTCTCTCTCTGACTGGTTTTCCCCTAGTGGCCATTGGCCAAAAATACTATTGTTGTGTGTTGAATGGCATGCTGATATTCTATTTACTGTCACTGAAAAAGATTAGTTACAGCAACGTTTTAAGTCTGAAAAATTTTGTTTATTTCCAGCACTTTATTTTTCTGAGAATGTCATAAACAGACATATAATTTTTACTTAAAACCGGTCGCTGAAAACTATCAAAAATCTATATGGTATCAGAGCCTGTTTTGGCAAAAAATTAAATTTTAGCAATGAAACAGTCATTTCCAGAATTCAGAGAAAACATTTGTGACAGTAGTACATTTCGCTGAAACTTGTTCTTTGAGAAAAATGACTTCCATGGGGTTAAGAACTGAGGATAGGTTGGATGGGGCAGCGAACTTTGTCTCGTGGAAAGCCCAGATTTTAGTTGTACTTAAGGAGAATGAGTTGTGGGAAGAGGTAGTTAGAAACACTACAGCAAATCTCGTTACTATTCCCGCTTCTACTAATGCAGCATTACTTGCAACCTTTAATAAGAAAGATATTAAAGCCATGAAAATAATCTTATATGTTGTTAAAGACCATGTTATTCCACATATTTCAGCGAAGGATCATGCACATGAGATGTGGTCTGCTTTGACAAGCTTGTTTGAGAGTACTAATGAAAACAGGAAGATAGTGCTTAGGGAGAAGCTGAAAAACATCAAGATGGTCAAAGGTGAGATATCTTACTAGGATCTCTCAGGTGAGAGATGAGCTTGCAACTGTTGGTGAGGCGATTATTGGTTCTGAGTTAGTGTGGACAGCACTGAATAGGGTGACTGCACCTTGGGCTGTGTTAGTTCAAGGGTTGGTGGCCAGAGAGAACTTACCAGATTGGGATAGAGCATGTGATGACTTTGTTCAGGAGGAGACTCGGAGGGGTTTCTTACGGTGCAGTGGTTCTACTAGTAGGAGAGATGAGGAGGATGCGGCATTAACAGCGAAAGGGAAGAAGAAGAGCAAGAAGGGTCCTAAGAAGGGTGGGGCCAAGCAGCAGCAGGATGGGCAGAAGAAGGATATGAGCACTGTGAAGTGCTTTGCATGTCACAAGATGGGACACTATGTTGTTACGTGTCCGAACAAGAAGAAGAAGAAGCAGCAGCAGACAATCGCTTCCGCTGAGATCGATGATTTTGCAGCACGATTTCAGAGAGAGTTTTCTTTATGCATTGGGCATATTGAGAGAGAGAGAGAGCATCCATTCTCACCAATGCGGATGTTGATAGACAGAGGGAGTTTTCCCGTGTGACAGACCATTCTTATAGTGCATCTACTTCCAGCACTTGGTACATAGATAGCGGAGCCTCGAGCCACATGACAGGTGCTCGTGAGATGTTCTTCGAGCTTTCACAGGCAGAGACAAATGTGGAGGTTGTGTCGGGAGATGACTCAGTAGTCAGTGCAGTTGGACATGGGACTATTACATTTCAGAGAGAGTGGATGAGTCCCATGGTATTGCGAGATGTATTGTATGTACCTAAGTTGAAGAAGAACCTAGTGTCAGTTTCCATGATCAAGGATCAAGGTCTTGGGGTGTCTTTCCTAGATGGACACGTGCATATGTTTCCCAAGACTACAGGACCATCTACTTCAGTTACCATTGGAGTGAGATGTGGGAAACTGTATAGGCTCTTGTTTCAACCGCAACATGCTTTAGCACATAGCAATTGCAATGAGTTGTGTGAGCTTTGGCATAGGAGGATGGCTCACTTACATCATCCAGCCTTGGGGTTGTTGAGACACATGGTTACAGGATTACCGGAGTTCAGCACAGGGTAGAGTGATGTGTGCAGGGGGTGTGCTTTGGGAAAGTACACCAAGACTGTTTTTCCGAGCAATGATAGCAGGTCAGCTGGTCCTCTTGACTTGATACATTCAGACTTATGTGAACCTATGTCGTCTGTGTCCCTGAGGGGATACAAGTATTATGTGACATTCATTGATCACCATTCCAAGAAGACCTGGATCTTCTTTCTGAAGAGCAAGAAGTCCGAGGAAGTCTTGCAGAGGTTCCAAGAGTTCAAAGCTCTTGTGGAGAACCAAACAAGGAGGAAGATCCAAGTTCTTAGATCGGATAACGAGGGCGAGTATACCTCCAAGGAGTTTGATGGATTTTGCAAACAGTAGGGTATCAGGAGACAGGTGACAGTTTCGAATACTCCAGAGCAGAATGGAGTAGCAGAGAGGAAGAACTAGTCCATTGTTGGAGCAGCTCGAGCTATGCTACATGACCAGTCACTTCCTCTCTAGGTTGAGGCTTGCAGCACCACTGTATATCTTCAGAACAAGAGTCCCCATCGGGCAATGGGGAATATGACACCTGAGGAGTGCTTTTCAGGCATGAAGCCTGAATTGGCCATTTCCGTATATTTGGTAGTCTAACTTACTCTCATGTCCCTTCAAAGAGGACAAAGTTGGAGCCGACTGCAGAGAAGGGCATCTTTGTGGGTTATGATGAGACTGTGAAGGCTTTCCGTATTTACCTTCCCTCTCAGAGGAAAGTGACGGTGAGAAGGGATGTGAAGTTTGAGGAGGAGTGAGCCTTCAGGAAGTTGAGAGAGTCAGAGCAAGGAGAGCAGCAGGTCCCTGCACCTCAGGTTGTGGCAAAGGTTCCATCTACGCAATAGTCAAGATCACAGGTTTCAGGGGTTACAAGACCGCAGAGTGTTGGCACAAGTTCACCAGGTTTAGTGGTTAGGCCAGCAGGGTCTTTGAGGACAAGTGATGGGTCTACTATTACAGGTACACCTTACAGGGGATCAGGATTACAGGGTACACCTGGTGTTGGCACACCAGCTTCAGGTTCACAAGTGACTGGGGTTTCTAGCTCTGGTAGTTCTTCAGATGAGGACAGGCTAGTGTGGGAAGAACCTTCAGGGAAGAAGAAGCCTACGTGGCTTCGGGAGACCTTGAAGGATGCCTTAAAGGCTAGGATACCTAGGGATGAGGTGAGAGCCATCAAGATGCCTAACAGATTGGGCATGTTGTTGGTGGCTAGTACACGAGATTTTGAGCCTTCTCCTTTTGAGGAGGCCTCCCAGCATTCGGTATGGAGAGATGCCATGATGAATGAGTACTATTCCATCATGAAGAATGATGTATGGGAGATTGTTCCGAGAC
The DNA here is from genome assembly GCA_001517045.1 of Pseudotsuga menziesii. NCBI lineage: Eukaryota > Viridiplantae > Streptophyta > Pinopsida > Pinales > Pinaceae > Pseudotsuga > Pseudotsuga menziesii. The sequence continues at coordinate 789,788 of LPNX011012197.1, forward strand.
CGGAAGGGAAGTTTGTGGTGACTTCTCGTTGGCTTTACAAGCTGAAGCATGCGACAGATGGGAGTGTGGAGAAGTACAAAGCCAGGTTTGTAGCGCAGGGGTTTTCAGGGGTTGAAAGCATTGAATATGATGAGACTTTTGTGCCGGTTGCTCGATATACTTCTATCAGGAGCTTGATCTCCATTGCAACTGAAATGGGTTGGAAGATCCATTAGATGGATGTGAAGACCGCATTTCTCAATGGGATCATACAGGAGGAGATTTACATTGAGCAGCCTCAGGGCTTTGAGATACATGATAGAGAAACACATGTATGCAGGCTGAAGAAGGCCCTTTATGGGCTGAAACAAGTTCCTAGAGCTTGGTACTCCAAGATCGATTCTTACTTGCGAAGTATGGGGTTCCATAAGAGTGAAGCAGATCCGAATCTCTACTCTATCATGGTTGGAGATGATCCGCTTGTTCTTTTGCTATATGTTGATGACTTGTTTATCACAGGGAGAGAGAGACCCATTGCAGCTTGCAAGAAGGATCTTGCAGCAGAGTACAAGATGACTGATATTGGGCTAATGCATTATTTTTTGGGATTAGAGGTTTGGCAGGAGCCTGGACATATTTTCCTAGGGAAGGGAAAATATGCAGTTGACATTTTGAAGTCAACACTCGGCCAGATATGTTGTTTTGCAGTGAACACTCTTAGCCAATTCATGGTTGAGCCTAGGAGTGTGCATTGGGTCGCTGCAAAACATGTGTTGCGCTATCTTTCAAAGGCAGTGAATTTTGGGTTGGACTACAGGAGGTTAGAGGGGATCAGACTGGTTGGTTATACAGACTCAGATTGGGAAAGCAGTGTGGCAGACCGAAAGAGTACTTCCGGATGTTGTTTCAGCCTGGGCTCAACAGTAGTGTCATGGTTCAGTGTTGCATTGAGTACTGCAGAGGCTGAATATATGGCAGCTAGTTTGGCCAACTGTGAGGCCTTGTGGCTTCGCAAGTTGCTGGTGAATCTATTTGGTCAGGAGCTTAGGCCTACAGTGATTTACTGTGACAATCAGAGTTGCATCCAGCTCTCTGAGAATCCAGTTTTCCATGACAAATCGAAGCACATTGAGATCAGGTATCATTTCATCCGAGACTATGTTCAAAGAGGGGCAATGATGCTTCAGTATATTTCCATAGATGAGCAGGTAGCTGACATTTTGACGAAGTCTTTAAGCGGGGCAAGTTTGTCTTCTTCAATGACAAGTTGGGAGTGGTACTGAACACCTTCCTCGATAAGAGGGAGTGTTAGTTTTGTCCCTAGGGAAGTGTTCCCCTAGGTGACTTCAGCCTTTAGTCACCTAGTGAAGGGAAATAAAATGAACCTTGCATTAAATGACTTAAAAAGCATTTAATGTGACTTTAGAGAATTAAAGTCGTTTTTTGATAAATTTAAGTGGGTGAGTGAAATTAATATTTTAGAAATAAAATATGAGCATTTAATTTCAACCATTGATCTAATTCATTCTTAGCCATTGGATTGAGATCTCTTCAGCTACCTAGGGTTGAGAGGCAAAAAGCAAGGAAAAGGCAAAACTTGAATTCATTCTTGAGGAGAGTTTGAAGAGAAGAGAGCTGAGGAAAGAGTGGGCACGCATATCGAGGCAGCCTGCTAGAGAAAACACAGTGGGCACGAATATCGAGGAAGGGTACAGATTTGGCACACAAATCAAGGCAGCCGTACAGTTCAGCTTGTGGGCACAAATATCAAGGAGTTTGCTGGGCACGTTAATCGAGGAGAACATCATTTATTGCTGTGTACTTTGCATAAATTTCAAGGCCGTACAGCACAAAAACCGAGGTCATAGTCTGTATGGACTGTACCTTTCTGCACAGATTTCGAGGTGATCTTCAGGCACAAATCCCGAGGCAGCACATGTGGTTTTGTGGCACAGAATTTGAGGGCCGTACTTCTGCATTTATTGCAGACCGTACAGCACAAATTTCGAGGCAGTCTGACACAGTTCAAGATCAGATTTAAGGGGTCATTTCGGCACATTTTTCGAGAAGGAAAATAGCACAGAAATCGATACAGCCTTGCATGGAAACCAAGACAACTTGCTGGTCAAATTTCTGGGTCGAGATAAGTTGGAGTTTTTACTGTAAATTCATGTCTGATTTTTATCCTGAAGAAATAATAAACTCTCTCTCTCTCTGACTGGTTTTCCCCTAGTGGGTTTTTCCAGGGCCATTGGCCAAAAATATTAGTGTTCTTTGTGTTGAATGGCGTGCTGATATTTTATTTACTGTCACTGAAAAAGATTAGTTACAGCAGTGTTTTAAGTCTGAAAAAATTTGTTTATTTCCAGCACTTTATTTTTCTGAGAATGTCATAAAGAGATATAATTTTTACTTAAAACCGGTGGCTGAAAACTATCAAAAATCTACAATATAAATATGTATATATATATTATTATTATTATTATATATAACACCATACTCCAAAGTCATATTCGCAAGTGTGATAACTAAGATAGGATATACAGCGGTCTACTTTTACAGCATTTCTTCTATGGGGAAAAGCTTCTTCGTCTTCTGTACACACTGTCTATGATCAATGATGACTTCAAATTTTTGCCTCTATATCTGAGAGTTTCAACTTTCTTCCAAATGAGTTCCATCAAGCCAGTATTCATACAGATGGAACCGACTTCAGTCAGAGGGGCAATGGGATGACTTCCATTCAAAGGGATGACTGGTCAAATTTCTGGGTTGAGATAAGTTGGATTTTTTACTGTAAATTCATGTCTGATTTTTATCCTGAAGAAATAATAAACTATCTCTCTCTCTGACTGGTTTTCCCCTAGTGGGTTTTTCCAGGGCCATTGGCCAAAAATACTAGTGTTCTTTGTGTTGAACGGCATGCTGATATTTTATTTACTGTCACTGAAAAAGATTAGTTACAGCAGTGTTTTAAGTCTGAAAAAATTTGTTTATTTCCAGCACTTTATTTTTCTGAGAATGTCATAAAGAGATATAATTTTTACTTAAAACCAGTGGCTGAAAACTATTAAAAATCTACAATATAAATATGTATATATATATTATTATTATTTTTATATATAACACCATACTCCAAAGTCATATTCGCAAGTGTGATAACTAAGATAGGATATACAGTGGTCTACTTTTACAGCATTTCTTCTATGGGGAAAAGCTTCTTCGTCTTCTGTACACACTGTCTATGATCAATGATGACTTCAAATTTTCGCCTCTATATCTGAGAGTTTCAACTTTCTTCCAAATGAGTTCCATCAAGCCAGTATTCATACAGATGGAGCCGACTTCAGTCAGAGGGGCAAAGGGATGACTTCCATTCAAATGGGACACCTTCAATTTTCTTACATTTTTCTTTTGATCTGCAACTTCCAGCTTCACTGCTACAAGCTGATTTTTTAAACCTTCAAACCCTTTTCTGAACTACATACAGGGACAGGGAGAGAATGCTAAATGTGGAGAGATCTCAGTGCAGAGGTGCAACCCCTCTGAAAAAAAATGTGGTTCTGATACCATTAACTGATGTGAGCAAGGTGAAAAATCAAAAATTGAAATCAGACATCTTTGAAGCATGTTTACTCTGAAAATAAATTAAGAATATGACAGAAGATTCAGGAAAGGAAGCCTTTTATTGAATTCCGTGGATGTTAACAGACAATATGTAAGACTAAACTAATAAAATTGTCTCTTACAGACTAACATAGCTGTATAATCAGTTCCTAATGGTGTATCAGTTCCTAATGTTTGCCATTAGAATTGGCATATAATGCTTGATATTTACAGTAAATGCTTTCCTACAACTAACATGCAGTAGAAATGTGCATAACAATAATATGTTTCAATCGTTCAAGTCTCCCAGATAGGAAGATCCAATAAGGTCATCCATGAAGAGAATGACTTGACACCAGATAGTGGATGCATAAATTTAATTAAAGGGGTTTAAATAATATTAATTTTATAGTGATCTGGTGTTAAAGCTTTTCCGAGTAGACTACTATGAAACAAAGGAATCATGAAGAAAGCATTATGTGCATATGAGCAAAAAAAAAAAGTGGTCCAATATGGTGTTAAAGCTTTTTCCCAGCGAAGCATGTAGAATGCATTATGTGCATATCAGCAAATCAAAAATGTGGTACAATCTTAGAATGCAGCAAGAAAGTTTCTGCAAATACAACCTTTCTATGCAATGTAAGCTTCTATAGATGTAAAATTGGTGCATTAATCCTGTCTGTCAGTTCTGCATTTATCTCACCTTCTGAGCTCTCTTCTTTACTCTGTATCCAAACATTTTCCCTATTTTTCTCTCCTCGACTCTTCTATTCTCAAATGTTTTCCATAACTTGTATATCATGTTATTTAGATATTTCATATTATCTATGCAATAAAGTTCTGTTTCACTGTGTGATATATAGAGCAAAACATACGACACCTTAAGTTCATTCCTGATGGATAAAAGCATTGACCTATCCTTAGGTACATAATAAAAGTTGCCGTAAAATACTGAAACATTGAAGCACTTATATACTATAAATAGCATTTCGTCCATTTACACAAAACCATTCATTTCAGGTATTCATGTAGCTCATTACTTGTCCTTTGTTCAAACCATGGATATGAGAGAGATTAAAGAATAAAAATTGGAGAATGGAGACATACCGAGTGATTTTCTAGACAGACAGGGATTCTAGTTGCAAACCATGATTTGAAAACTTACAGCATTTAAAGATGCAGTAGATATAAATAGAATGCATTGCCATTAAAAAAAAAATCAATATCCAACCAACCTTCTTTCCTATGAGCATGCTCTTGAACAGGTGCTGCCGTTGAAGCTCTCCTGTCAACCAAAAGCTACAGGAGTAGATTAAAGTCGATTAGAATTTATTTAGTAAATGGAAGTTGGAACTTTGTATGCACAAAGAGAATAGGTAGAAAAGCTATGGCATTCATGACAATTCTACTAACTGAAATTATTTATAATATATTCTGGGTGCCCAAACCCATAAAAAAGATATATCCACAAAAGATAAATATTAAAACCAGATATATTAACTAAGCATTCATTTTCCTGAGATGGAAAAAAGTTAAGATGTCTCCTGTTATCCCTGATGTCCTTTTGTCATGTAAGAACACATTTCAAAATCAAATGTAGTGACTTTGAAGAATCCAAAAGCCAAGATATAAAATCTAGCCACCATCTGGAACTCCAGTTATAAAATCACGTCTTAATTTATGCAGCAAGAATAGGGATATAAGAACGATGCAAGGATTTTAAAAAAATTGTTGGCTAAGCTTAAAGTCCTCCACGAAGTAAAGTCCAGTAATAAAAATAGCATAGTTCTTATATGTTTAACCTTTGTGAGAATATCGTTTGATGTAAGATTAATAAGTACAACTGAGCAATTTCATGCTCAGTAGTAAAAACTCAGTTCTATATCTTCAAAAAAAAAGGGTTAGCCTATGCACAGCAGTTCCACAATCAATATACTAATTTATAGAACAGATAACGTAGTTATGTATTAACAGAATTAAGTCTGAAGGGCACATCACTGTTCAGACTTGTTACTTTTTGTGGGTTATGCTCCACTCTCGCACAGAGAACAAATTTAGATATCAACTGAAGTATACAATCCTGCTTACAACAATTAAGAACGTTCCTGCTCAATGTGTTTGAAATAAAATATATAAATAATATTAAATGATATTACAATACAATGCATGGCCATTATATAGGCCCTTTAGCATCTCTTCATTAAATGGATGTGTCTTTTAGTTAGCAAATAGTAATACAATTAATTATTATTTACTAGCTAATAATGTGAAAGTTTCCTCCGTGAATTATTTATTATTATCTATATTTTATATATAACATTGCCTATCCCTTGGAAAAGGTTTGTCCTCAAAACTTTATTATCATTCCCTTGTCTATTCTAACGTAAGGTAAAGTGCGACAATTTTGAACATTGTATTTTGAAATTTTCTAGTATGCATCCACTTCTTAATCACAACCTGAATCATGATTGTAGTTCCAAACCTTTATTGTATTGTCTCTCAACACAAATGCTGTAGTATTTTTATCAAAATCCTGAACAAGCTTGGACCCACACTTTGGAAAAGGTAGATAGAAATGCTATGCACTGATCTGTGTAGACTGGTTTCTCTAATGAACCCAAGTTACCTCCCTCCTGTAAGTATTTCCTATAAAGCACCTAAAAAAGCTGCATGGTTTCTCGAATGCTGGAGCTAGTGACTGTTCCATCCACATCAAATTGTCCTTGTGCATTATTAGTACTGCTATCAAGGGGTATTAGAGCGAAATTCACAGCCTGAACCTTGGGATTCTTCTTCCCAGAACGTGCGCCATCAATTGCAGGAGAGGCTTTTGTATTCAACTTGTTATGGATAGTCCAACCATCAGCACCATTATGTGCAGGGAAAAATATTTCTTCCTCTTCTTGTTGATAGTCCAATCACCAGAACCATAATGTGCATGAGGTTTTTGTATTTGACTTATCCTCCATAATCCGATCAACAGACCATCGGATTCAGGAAAGGCTTTTGTTTTTAACTTCTCATCAACAATAAGATCGCATACAATCTTGCCATTCATCTTGGAGATCTGCAGGCTTTTTGGCATGGATGGAAATTGCTGAGGAGCCTGTGAATCCATTGATTCTTGCCTGTCTTGCAGGTTATCTAACTTCTTGTCCATGGTCCAATTGCTCGCAATGATGCCATTTGGCATGAACGTCTGCCAACCTTTAGGCTTGAGTGGGAAATGCAGACAATCCAATGATTCCATAAAGGGTTTGCCACCTTGTAGGTTAATAGTATCCTCATGTGAGCTATTGCCTGGCCCAAAAGCTAAAGGAACAGCAACTTCTAGGCTGTATTTGGGAACGAAAGACGTCCTCTTCTCTACAGCATTGTGAGGGGAAGGATTCTTGAAGGTTTTGTTTGCTGGTACAACTTGGACGTATGGGAGAATTTGGCAGGAAGAGCTGCAACAACTTTGAGACACTCTTCTCTGGTCATTGCTGGGGCATTTCACCCGCATCGAAATGAAAAATCATGAATGCCGATACAAGGCATGAAGGAAATTTAATGGCAGACATTGAAAGAAATTCAAAGGGTGGCGTTGAAGGAAGAGAGGCTGTGTGGAAGGGCGCTGGTGCAGCACAAGGATTGGAAGAAGCATGGGGTTGGAACAGGTAGCGCAGGAGTGAGGGGGATGCAAGGTGAAGCGGCAGCAGACAATTGGAGTGGGCAGGTGGGGAGACAAGGATGAGTGCTGGTGTGTAGGACAGAGGGTGCAGGGCTAAGTGCAGGCAGTGGGAGGTAAGGCATAGGTGGGGTGGCTTCATTTGGAGACGAGGGAGTGGGGTCGCAGTAGGGGGTGGGTTCATGATGAGGTGCAGGAGGAGCACATAGTGGAGTGGGGAAGAACGCTGGAGTAGCAAGCAGCTGGAGTATAGTAGCGGAGGTGGAGTGGAGTAACGGAGGTGGAGGGGGGAAGAGGAGAGGATGCAAGTGAGGAGCATGTAATGGGCAGCGAAGAATGTTGGGTGCATGTGAGCAGGTGGGAGAAAATGCGCGGTAGGTGCACCGATGTGGAAGCACAGGTGTAGAACGCAGGAGGAGACAAAGAGTGATGAGAGAGGAGAGAGGAGAAAGGTTACACAAACCGTGGGTGCGATCGAAATCAGCTAAAGAATCCGATACAAGTGCGACACTCATCCCAAAATTAGGAATCGGGGATTCGGAGCCCTAACCCTAATTAACCTTAATTATCCTATGTAAACAACTTTATAGTAGTCAAAACAAGGTAGAAGAATCCGATGAAGAATCCGAGAATCCAATTCGGAAGAATCTGATTCGGGTGCAGTTAGGCCTAGGGCCGAATCCGGTAACTATGGAGAGGAGTATAGCGCAAAAGACTGGAGAACGAGGAAGAGGGAATTAACCATCTCAGCAGCAGAAAGAGAAGAGGGAGATGAACATACCTTGGTGTTATCATTTACAGCAGCAGGAAGAAAAAAATTAGATGGATATGGAGATATCTTGGTATTATCAGTTTCATTATCGTTTGCTGCAGCAGCATGAGGAGAAGATGAGACAGAGATGGAGATTCCTTGGTATTATCACCTTCGTTATCATTTACCACGGCAGCAGCAGGAGGAAGTGGGAGCGAAGGTGATCGACATGAAGATGGCGCTGAAGATGCCTTCATATAATCATTTAACGCATCAGCAGAAACAAAAGTAGATAGGGATGAAGACACATCGGTATTATCATTTACCACAGTTTTATGCTCAGATTCATCTACGCTCATTGATGTCTGATTCTCTACCTAGGTAGTTTCCACTTTCCGAACGAGTGTGGCACTTAAATATGAGAGATAATTTTTATGATCTCATCAGTTGCCTTCTTTAATATTTTGTTTACGTTTTCTTCCATATTTTTTAATTCTTCTTTTTTTTTTTAAGAATTTATACTGTTTGAGTGTCACTATAAAACTCCAGCTTAATGCAGCCTATGGCTGAATCTCACTCTGATACCAGATGACATAAACAATGAAGCTTATGACAATTAAGAACATTTCCTGCTCAATATGTTTGAAATAAAATATATAAATAATGATTGACTGATATTACAATACAATATGTGGCCATTATATAGGCCCTTTAGCATCTCTTCATTAAATGGATGTCTTTTAGTTAGCTAATAATGATACTAATAAAATTTAATTATTATTTTTTAGCAACGTTTCCTCCATGACATATTTATTAATCTTTATTTTATATATAACATCAACTTCGTAAGATCATCACAGTAATTCATGGATGGCAGGAAACACTTCTCTTGTCAAAAGAAACGGAAGCTTTAGCACATAAGTATAACACTAAAATCAATGAGATAAATCAAGTAGAAACAAATGCAGAATTTAAGCATAAACAAATAGAATTTATTGTCATATTGTAGTTGAAAAAGGAAAAAATATATATTAATGTCACAGATGCCCAAAAAAGGTCAACGGAACTAGAAATAACATCTCATATGGCAATGTGGGAGTGCCAAAGCCAACTCCTAGATGCAAAAGAAAAAGTACAAATATAGATAAAGAGTACAACGGGGCAATTACAAGGAATAAATACTCTAGAAAAAGAAATAGAAACATTACATCTCTTTGCAAGAAGAGAAGCACTAATCTGCACCAAAAACAGAAGAGAAGACAGCATCGTCATCATCAACCATAATGAAGTTACCAATACAAAGCTTAAGACTGTCCTCTAGGGAATGCGGCATGGAGTGAGTCGACCAAGCTAGATAATCCTAGGGAAAATCAAGGTACTACCTGCTGGAGCTCTCTCTCATACCCAAGACCGATGAGAGAAACTTGGCAATGGATACCAAACTGCTCAATCTAAGCTAAGAACTAGTTCCATCCCCAAAACCAAGTATTGGAATAGGTATGTCTAGGTGACCTCCCTACAAATATGGGTGGTCCCCCAACAAACTGAGAGCAGGGGCACCATCTGACTGACCTATTACTCTCTATGTCCATGAGTGGGAAATCTGCAAGGTTCTGGATGCCTCCACTTACCAAAATAGGCTAGATAAAAGCAGTGATCAGCCTAGCAGGCTAGGAAGAGCCCTGCAGGGTCCACTGCTTGAAATTAAGTGCCTCCCAAAGATGAAGGGCCAAACAACTATGATCCTAATAACAGATAAATGTAGTAAGAGACCCTCCTGAACCCCACTATAAATAGTGAAATCCACCCCAAGGGCCAAATCTCATAGTAAAAAGTTAACATATCATATCCATCCACTAGATGTGGTGATCAAATTCAACCAGCAATTGGTAAGAGAAAAAACTCAATGGACCAAAGAGAATTCTAAGGTCAAGTAACCAATGCCATTGGAGATAGTCAAGATGCAGACATCAACAGTTTATAAGAAATGCTCAAAATAGGCCACCATGAAGACAAGAAATTTGGGGGCAAGAACAATGCAGCCTAGATGAATTGTCCATATATCTCCTCCTTTATCACCCTATCAATCTCCCCTCCTTGATCACCCTATCGATCTCCCCTTCTAAAGGGAGTGGTTAGGCACATCCAAGGAGTAATTAAATGAGAGAAGACACTCAATAGAGATGTTCATAGAAAATAGAAGCAAATAGACTTCCAATAGCCAGTACCATCTTCACCCTAGAAGCTACATGAAAAAAATCCCATCTCAAGCTCGAGGGAAAAAATACGAGTTTTGTCCTATCCTACGGCTTACTCAACCAAAGTCTAAATCCTATGAAGAAAACAGAACCAAAATATGCTCTCAAAGCAGGCACTATCCTTTGCAATGAACCATAAGATGGAGCAAGATGGATTGGATAATCTCCACCCATGCCCAATCAATAGGTTCCCAAACATTAAAACCATAGGGAACGATGTCAAAAAGGTGAATCTTTGAGGGTATTTCCTAAAAGTATATAAGGAAACATTGGGAGTCGAGAACTAAAACAAATGTGTACCCCTTTATAAGTCAAGGTTGGAATGAGACCTCAAGCTAAATCTAGAAACAAGAATTGGGTCCTCAATGAAGTGTATGTTGTAATACCTCCACAACAATAAAATAGGCATGTCTAGTTTAAGGAAGTGTATGTTGTAGATATCTCCACCAACAAAACTTGATATTACTCCATACTTTCTATACTTTAAAATCTCTTCAAAAACTTCAAGGTGCACTTTTTTTGTTCAAGGAACACCTCATCAACAACCTACTAACCTCTAACATCCTTCTCTTGCCAAATTCTTCCCACACCACATCATGAGTGGTTTGGGAGTTCCCACAATGATAAACTCATCTACATGCAAGGCCAAGATAAGTTGGTCAAATCTATCAAATAAAGAATTGAAATCTGCACTAAAAACTCGTCAATTGTGAATAGCCAAACTTGTGGTTCATGCATAAGCCCATACAAAGTCGTCCCAAAACTGCAATCATGAGTATCCCACCAATGCTCCTCAAAATATCTGGAAACTAAAGCAAAGGCCTCAATAATATCAACACCTAATCTAACAACTAGATTAAGAGTCTCATCAAGGTCAACTCCTCTTGCTAAGAGAATCCTAAGACAACAAGCTAGTCCATGCACTCTTGAATACTCCTATCATCAACATGCATGGAATCCATCCTTAGTTCAACAACAGGTTTTGAAGTTTTCTCCACATAGTTGGAACGAAACTTCTCCATCATGGCTTCCTACTCGACTTCTCCATCAAACTCCTCAAAGCCTTCTTGTCGAATTCCATGTATGGATGCTCCAATGTCCACATACCACCATACACCAAAACAGGTGTTAGTTGAAAGGCACAATACCATGGAGAAAGTTGTGTCAATCATATATGTTAACTCCTCTGCTCGGGTTGAAGTTTATGCACTCCTTGCAAACCCCTGTTGTTGTTGCTTGGCTTTCTTCCTCTTAGGACATTGAGATGCATATGGCACATCTTCTAACAAAATGCTTCATGCGACTCAAGTCTTTCTTCCCCTCATCTAAAGAATTTGATTCTTCTATTACAAAAGCTAGATAAACACATGAGAGAGACACATAATAACACAATATGATATTATCAATAACTTGTGCAATTATTACACAGGAGTTCACCTCCTTGTATATAATTATTCATGGAACAAATCATTTCCAGTTATGAATGTGGGATAGATTTGATTTACACAAAAAGTACAAAAGCATTACTAAGTCATAAAGTAAATTTTATTACAATGTGTAAGCCTTACATCCTAACACCCCCCCACTCTTAACGCTTACAATGTTAAAACCCAAACTAGCTAAAAGCATACACACACTGATTGAAATAAAACATCAGAAGTAACCATAACCAAACATTCTTTGAAAACAATTCTTGGACTAGGTAGAGTTCCATCAAGCTAACTCGTAACCCTCGTAAAGGTGTAGCTCCCAAGTTGATTCCCAAGTTTTCTAGTTCCACCGCCCCAAACAACCAAATTACAAATCTCATTAGTTCTCTGAGCAACCATCCATGTTGAACTTTATCTACATTAATCCCTTCTTGTCTTCAAGGTGTGGGTTTCTTAAAATGCAGAAATCTACTCTTCTTCAATAAGGTCAACAGCATTGTCAATATCTTGTGGATCTTCAGCAATGGCTACATCTCCTTTCATAAACCCAAGAGCACAGGTTGTGTGACCGGTCTTCTTGCAAATTGTCAACATCATAATACAAAATGAGCTAAGTTATTGAATGATGAGACCCTAGATCATCCTAATGAAAAATACTAACGACTGTTGAAACAAATGTTGTTGAACCTAAATTTAAATGCTGGAAAATCACTAAAAAAACCTTCAACTGTAGGAATAGAGACAAACTACACTTATGCTTGATCTGAAAACTCAAATCTACAACAAAATTTCTACTGAATTGTAAACATCTAAACATAAATTAACTTCTATAAACCACAATGTTTAGAACTGCCAACTCTAAGACTAAAAAATCATCCTTGAATTGTTGCATGTATCCATGTTGTGAGAAGAAATTCCAAGGCAATTAAGATAGACCTCCCTTGGAATTTTATGGTCGTTGTCTTGATGATGCAACTCCTTCCCTTCGCGGCTCGGTAAACATGAAAGGAAACTCAATGATTCAACTCCTTCAATATTGCATAGCAACTCCTTGACGACATTTAGTGAGAAACTAGTCTTTCAATCAAGCCTTTCTAGTTCTCCAGATCATCATTTGATGCAACAGAAGAGCAAACTCACCTTTTCAAGAAAAATAAAAAACTAGATCTCTAATCTATATGACTAGTCCTAGGCTCTCCCACTCTAATACCATATTACAAAATCTAGATAAACGCATGAGAGAGATACACACAATAACAAAATATGATATCATAAACAATTGTTGCAATTATTACATAGCAGTTCACCTACTTATCTATGGTTATTCATGGAGCTAATCATCTCCACTTAAGAATGTGGGATAGATTTGATTTACACAAAAAGTACAAAAACATTACTAAGTCCTTAAATCCTAACATCTTTCTCCTTGTTCTTATGACCCCTCACCCTTTGTCATCCCAGTTACGAGGGCTAAATTGTAAAAGTTTAAGGTTTTTCCCCAACCCTTGGCCAAGTCTCACTATTCATTATTTAATGCCCAACCCATTTTCAACATGACTGCTGCAAATGAATTATTACTCAAACAGCATAGAACTAGAAACACATGAGGAAATTTACAATACTTCTGAGCAGAAAATAAATGCAACCACTCTTAAAAATTGCAGACTCAGTATTTTAGGCAAATGCCTCAAGAAAAACCCCAATGGGGAAAACCTGTGAGAGTATTTTATTTTATTATGCAAAAATTTTGTACAGCAGGAGTCTATCAGCAAAAAAAAACCAATATATCTCAACCACAGTGCATAGCGATTTTTTACAAACTGTCCCAGAATCTGCCTTGGAAAACATGACAGACTTCTCCTTCAGATCTGTACGGAATCACTCCTCTGTTTGTGCTGCTGTACAGACTCGTATTTCTTGGTTTTTCTGCCAACTGCCTAGAAAGTTCAGCCTGAAGTTCCTCGAATTTTGCATTGCTTGCCTCGAAATTTGTGCAACCTGTCAACTGTACAGACTGCTCTTAGAACTGTACAGACGTTGCCATTAAATGCTGATTATGCTCCCATGAAATTCGTGCCAGTCACCCTAGGATTTATGCCCAATCCACCTTCTCTGTATGTGTGCCTGCTACCTCAACTTATGTGTTGTATAATATTGTAGGTTGCCACGGAATGCATGCCCAAGATATTCTCTCTCTCCTGCTCCTCCTCTCAAGAAGTCGACCCCTCCAAAATCTCATGGAAGAATGAATGTGTGCCTCCCCCCTTTCTTGTATTTTTGTTTGCCTAATGAGTGTAAGTGAAAGGTCACAAGATCCAAGGCCCGCATTGGATCTTGTGATGTCAAATAAATGGAAAAGATAAATTCACTTTTTCTCTCCATAAAAATTACTTTCTCTCACTTCATTGAGTATTTCAAAGGTCACTTTAAAACTCGTATAGTGAAATTAATTTCACATCTCATGAAATTAATGCAAGGTTCATGTCACTTTTTCCCTTTTAGTGACTTAGGCACAAAATCACTAGGGGAACACCTCCAAGGTACAAAATTTAACACTACCTTTTACCAAGAAAGGTGTTCTTCATCAATCCCAACTTGTCTCTGAAGAAGACAAACTTTCCCCTCAAAGATTTCGTAAGGAGATCTGCAGCTTGTTCATCTGTGGAAATGTACTATAACTCAACAACTCCTCTCTAGACATAGTCTCAAATGAAGTGGTATCTGATCTAAATGTGCTTTGACTTATCATGATAAACTAGATTCTCAAAGAGTTTGATGCAAGTTTGATTGTCACAGTAAATCACATAGGCCTCGGCTCTTGACCAAGTAATACCACCAATAACTTGCAAAGCCAAAAGGCCTCACAACTAGCCTAACTAGCTGCCAATGCCATGTACTCTACCTCAAAAGAATTGAATGCAACTGACTTTAACTTCCGACTAAACCACGACTATGTTGTCGAGCCCAAACTAAAACAACACCCGAAAATGTTCTTCTAGTCAATCACACATCCTACCCAGTCTGAGTTCATGTAGCCAACCAAACTGACCCCGTCCTTTTTCCTGTAGTCCAAACCATAATCCATCACACCTACAAGATACTTGAGAACATGTTTGGCAGCTACCCAATGCACTCTCCTCGGCTCAACCATCTACTAATTAAAAGTGTTCACTACAAAACACAAATCTGGCCTGGTGTTGACCAGATACATCATCGAGCCAATGAGTTGACGACAAAAGGTTAGATCCACCAACTCACTCTCAGAAGCATTCAACTTCTTCCAGTTGGTGATCATAGGTGTAGACATAGACTTGCAATCCTCCATCTGATATCTCCTCAAGATGTCTACTACACATTTTCCTTGCCCCGAGAAAATATGGCCAACTTCCTGCCAAACCTCCAATCCAAGAAAATAATGCATCAGCCTAATATCCTTCATCTCATATTATGACGCAAGATCTTGCTTGCACCCTGTAATGAGTCTCTTTGTAGTTGTACTAAACAAACCATCCACATAGCAGAAGAATAAACAGATTATCACCCAACACAATGTAGTATAGGTTCGAATCTACTTCACTCTTCTGAAATCTCATCTGCAGTAAGAATCTATCTTCGAGTACCATGCTCTAGGAGATTGCTCCAGTCCATACAAAGCTTTCTTCAACCACACATGAGAATCTCTCTGGTGTATGTCAAAGCCCTATGCCTGCGCAACATACACCTCCTCCTATAAAAGCCCATTTAGAAATGCTGTCTTCACATCCATCCAGTGGATCTTCCAAGCCATCTTTGTTGCAATGGAGAGCATTGCTCTAATCAAAGAGCATCGAGCAACAGATGCAAAGGTCTAATCATAATCAACTCCCTCTATCTGTGAGAACCTCCGCACCACAAATCAAGCTTTGTACTTCTCAATGCTACCATCTATAGCATGCTTGATTTTGAAGAGCCACCGAGAAGTCACAACTAACTTCCCCTACGGTCTCAAACCCATCTCCCACACATCATTCTTCATGATGAATGGTACTCTTCCATCATGGCATCTCTTCATACCTAATGTACAGGTTGCCTCCTCAAAGGTGGAAGGCTCCGACTCACGAAGCCTACTCACCATAGCCATGTAAATGCAAAATATTTCAGGAACTCTACTCTCCTAATCCTATCACTTGGGATTCCCCACTAACTCTTGAGCTTCCTTCAAGGTGTCCTAAATCCATTTAGGATTCCTTCTCCCTAAAGTAGTCTCAGGTGGGAGGAATTGCTGCTCATCCACATCTACTAACTATCTTGAAGATGTAGCCCCTAGGGTCGATGGCTCTGTGGTCGATGAACCAATAGCTGGTGAACCAAGTGAATCGAAAACATGTGAAACTAGAACTAGAACCTGTAACCCAAGAACCTGAACCTATACCTAGGGGACATGTGGACTATGTCCCTAAACCTGAAGATCCTGTAAAAAGTGGACTAGTCACCCCTAATATCTATGACCCTACACCATGTGAAGCTTAACTCTATGTTCTCACATGAGGTGTGGAAGTCTATTGCTCCCCCTACTCTAACTCCCGAGACTTCCTAATGGCTCGCTCCTCAAACCTCACCTCCCTCCTCACAACAACTCTCCTCTATGAAGGAAGATATATGTGAAAGGCCTTCAAAGTCTCAGCATACCCACAAAAACGCCATTTTCTACTATGAGCTCCAACTTTGTCCTCTTCTCTGAAGGGACATGAGAGTAAGTCAAACAACCAAATATCCTGAAATGGTCAACCTCGGCCTACTTCCCCAAAAAATCCTCCTCATGAGTCATACACCCCAAGGCTCTATGGGGACTCCTATTCTAAATGTATACAACTGTACTGCCTAAAGAAAGAAAGGTAGACTCTGATCATGAAGCATCACTCTCGTTGCACCCACAATGGCCCTATTCTTCAATTCAGCAAACCCATTCTGTTGTAGAGTATATGAAACTTCCCACTGTCTCCTAATCCCCTCCTGTGCACAAAACTTATTGAAAGCAATGGAGGTATACTCACCCCCATTATCTAAAGGCAACACCTGAATCCTCCTCCTTGTTTGGTTCTCCACAAGAACTTTGAACTCTTAGAACCTCTGCAAGACTTCTTTCAACTTCTTGCACTTCAAAAAGTAAATCTAGGTCTTCCTAAAAAAGCCATCAATGAATGTGACATAACACTAAAAACCAGTCAATGAAACAAAATACATCGAACCACATAAATCAAAGTGAATCAAATCAAGTACCCTTACCAATCTATTGTCGCTACTTGGAAAAGCAATCATGGTGTACTTGCCAAGAGCATACCCCCTGCACACATCACTTTGCTCCATGCTAAACTTAGGAAATCTAGTCACCATATCTCTAAGCATCCTCAAAGCTAGTTGATGCAATTGAGCCATCCTCATGTGCCATAACTTGCATAGATCACAACTACTGTTGCTATTGTGTGCCAAAGCATGAAGGGGCTGAAACAAGAGCTTGTACAGTTTCCCACATCTTACTCCAATCGCAGTAGATGTAAACTGACTCGATCCCTTAAGATGAACGTGTACAAACCCATCTAGGAGGTACACTCCAAATACCATGTTCTCGATATTGGAAACCGAAATCAAGTTCTTCTTTAGCCTAGGTACATACAAGACATCCCACGTTGTCATGGGATCCATGGACTCCCTCTGAAAGGTGACAGTCCCTCACCCAACTGCCCTGAAAATAGTGTCATCTCCTAACACCATCTCAAGATCCAAGCATATCTCAGTGAACTCTGAAAACATATCTCACACAAGTATCATGTGGTGGTGGATGCACTCAACGAATGACCACAAATAGGGAATACTCCCTCTCATACTGTCCCTCTATATTGATAATGGATGCTCTCTCTGAATGACCAACAAATAGGTAAAACTCCTCCTCGAACATCGTTGCATAGTCATCAACCTCCGTCGCACCTGTTGTCTGTTGCTTCTTCATTTTCTTCTTCCAACATTGTCCAACATAATGTCCAAACTTCTGGCAAGCAAAGCATTTCACTTTGCTCAAGCCTTTCTTCTAATCACCCTACTGCTTAGCCCCACCCTTGGGACCCGTCTTGGACTTCTTCTACTTCCCTTTAGCTGTCAAAGCCACATATTCTCTCATCTTCCTTACTATTCGGTGAACTCCCTACACATATACTTTTTGAGTCTCCTCTTGAATGAAGTCGTCCCAAAGACTATCCGAGGAAGGCATATTTTATCCTGCTACAATGGCCTCCACAAAAACAACCCAAGGTTTGGCCACACCATTCAAGGTTGTCTGCACTAGCTCACTACTAGCAACCACCTCCTCAATTGCTCTAAGCTCATCTCTCAACTATGTGATCCTAGTAAGGTAAGATGCAACATTTTCATACTTTGCCATTTTTAATGCTTTTCTACCTTTCTCAATACCATCTTTTGGTTTTTATTGGAACTCAAGTACATGCAGGTTAAGGCATCCCAGATTTGATAAGCATAGTTCTTACCAATCACGTGTGGGATCACATTGTCTTTAACAGCATCAAGAATAATTCTCTTAGCCTTGATGTCCTTCTTCTTGAAAGCTGCCAAAGCTACTACATCGGTAGCTGAGGGCGCCACCACAAGATTAGCTCGAGTGTTGTTCAATATGTCCCACAACTCATTCTCTTGTAAGATAAACACAATCCTTGCTTTCTAAGGACTGAAATTGGTTGCCCCGTCGAACCTGTCCTATATCCTCAACCCAATAGCCATCTCACTAAAAACGCAAGTCCAAAAATTTGCCTAGTGAACAAAACTGCCTCTCTCTATAAGTTTGAAAACTCAGCCTATGTATTCTGCTCAACTTCTCTTCAACCTCGCTCTAATACCATGTAAAAGTTTAATGTTTTTCCCCAACCCTCGGCCAAGTCTCACTATTGTTGGAGTTTGTGCAACTTCAGAAGCTATTCTTATTGTCCTCCTTCAAGAATTGAACTTGTTGTAATTATTCATCTAAACCTTAGAAAGAGCAATGTAATCCTTGGGGAGAAAAGCCAGCAATAAAAGAATAAAATATAAAATTATTTATTGCACCCCCAAGTGAAGTCGACCCCAGTTATTTTTTGGATGGCAAAACAATATAAATAGAAGGCGCCCCTCCTCCTTTCAGCACACAGCAACACAGCAGCTACACAGCAGTTTGTAGTTTTCTGGGAAAGACAATAGCTACTGAACAACTCAGAAGTAGATTGATTTTCAGGGTTTCATATTTGGAAGGCATTTCCATATTTTCCTTTTCCTTTTCTTCATTGTACTCTGATCTCAGAATTATCATCTCTAAACGAAGGTTGTTGGGTTTTTCCCAATTGGGTTTCTCAGGTAAAAATACTTGTGTTATTGTTATGTGCTTTGTCTATCTTCTAGTGATCCTATTGATAAATGCAATTAAGACATACTGCTATAATTGAAAATCTAACATAGTATCAGAGCAGTACTAGAAGAAGTCATTGCCGGAACTCTGTCGGCAACCTGTCGAAACTAGGGTTTCATCTTTCAAGGTCTTCACTCAACCTTTTGGCAAAAAAAGAGCCCTGGGAATTTCCCTCTAAGGTGCATCTTTCTGTCGAAACAGAATTGGATTCTGAGCATTTCAGTTTTTGGCCTATCATTACTGCGAGAAATTAGGGCTTTTCACAAAAGTGGAACCTTTGAGTGAAACCGACATTGGATTATTCTCCTCCTCAAAATCGAAATTTAGAGACCAAGATCGAAATTTTTGGTTGGGTAAAACTCCAGGAAAGTCAAACCCTAATTTGACCCTGAACCAAAAAACCAGCACTGCAAAAGATCAACTCCAGATCCAAACCTGTAGTTAAGATGATCAGCATGAAGGTTGATGATCGTTTGAAAAGGGCTTCCAATTTCATCCCCTGGAAGTCTAGGGTTCTTCTATTAGAAGAAAATGACCTATTACAGTTTGTCAAGGCAAAGGTCCCAAAACAAGAAGCCGAAGAAGACAAACCTGCTAGAGAAAGGATGATGCCAAAACAAGGAGGATATTAGTGGACTTAGTTAGAGATCACTTGGTTCCTCGGATATTGGAAAAGACGACGGCGAGGAGGATGTTCGAAACCCTAAAGAAGTTATTTGAACACAGTAGCATCAATGTGACTCACATCAAGGAGTCAACTGTCAAACATGAAGATGACAAAGTCCAAGGATATAGACTCATATTTCATGAGGATCACCGAGCTCCAGGACAAGCTAAAGTCCAGTGGAGACAATCTTGAAGAAAAGGATCTTGTCATGACCGCTTTAAATGGTCTCCCACCATCTTGGGAGTCTTTCATCCAGACTATAAGTGGTCAAACCAGGTTGCCCAAATTTGATAAGCTCTGGGCGTAATGCACTCATGAAGAAACAAGAATTGCAGCACGCAAAAGACTTCATGGTACTAAACCTAAGGAAAATCAAGTGTTCATATCACATACCAAGAAAAGGAAGGGAAGGGGAAGGAAGCCGTACATTCACAAGCATCAAACCGACATTTGTTTTGCTGTGAATTCTCTCAGTCAGTTCATGTGCGAACCGAGGGCAAATTCATTCGACTGCTGCAAAACATGTACTCATATACTTACGTCGCACTGTGGGATATGGTCTATGATACGATTCAAAATGTGACTTGAAATTGCAAGGGTTTACAGACTCAGATTAGGTCGGATGCACTGCAGATAGCAAGAGCATTTCAAGATGTTGTTTTCAGTTTAAGTTCTGCAGTAATTTCCTGGTACAATAGGAAACAAAACTCAGTAGCTCTCAGTACTGCAGAGGTCGAGTATATGACTGCTAGTTCAGCATCCAAGAAAGCGGTTTGGCTTCGTAAACTTCTTACAGGATTGTTGGCCAGATTCCAGAGCCAACCATGATTCACTGAGATAACCAAAGTTGTACGCAGATGTCAGTGAATCCTGTATTTCATGACAAGTCGAAGCACACAAAGACTCGATATCACTTCATACATGATATGGTGCAGAAAGGTGTGGTTGAGCTCCAGTATATTTCCACAGACAACCAGACTGCAGATGTTCACACCAAGCCTCTTCCGAGAATGAAGCTTGAATACTTTCGCGGAAGACTTGGAGTAGAAGAGAATGTATCCCTCCTTGAGAGGGAGAAATGACTGAGAGACATTTACCATACTTTCGCCCAGGTACCTCTACTCGTCCAAATTCTCATCCAAGTATGGGAGAAATCCCATCGGCAGATGAGACGGACAGGTAGTAGATGGTCGGGTTCACCCAGGTACCTCTACTCGTCCAGGTTCTCAAACCAGGTATGGGAGAAATCCCATCGGCAGATGAGACGAATAGGTTGTAGATGGTCAGGTTCACACAGGTGCCTCTGCTTCTTTAGGTTCTCAGCCAGGTATGGGAGTAATCCCATACCTGGCTGATGAGTCAGACAGGTAGTAGATGGTCATGTGATTGCATAGGTACCTCTACTCATTCAGGTTCTCAGCGAGGTATGAGAGTACTCCATCGACAGATGAGACGAACAGGTAGTAGATGGTCGGGTTCACCTAGGTACCTCTACTCGTCCAAGTTCTCAAACCAAGTATGGGAGAAATCCCATCGGCAGATGAGATGATGGTTGTGCATGTGTGCTCATCCAGGATCTATAGCCAGGTATGGAAGCATTTCATCGATAGTAGAGACAGATAGGTAGCAAAAGATTCTCTCTCAGACATCCGAATAGAACAAAATTATAAAGACAACCTTCAGTACGTTTAGAGATGATGGAGACAGTATAGATGTACAGATGACACCCAGATGATGATGATGCTAATGAAGACCGAAGAATACCTTCCTTGTTGAGAGGGAGTGTTGGAGTTTGTGCAACTTCAAAAGCTATTCTTATTTTCCTCCTTCAAGAGTTGAACTTGTTGTAATAATTCATCTACCCTAGAAAGAGAAATGTAATCATTGGGGAGAAAAGCCAACAATAAAAGAATAAATAAAATAATAAAATATAAAATTATTTATTGCACCCCCAAGTGAAGTCAGCCCTAGTTATTTTCTGGGTGGCAAAAGTTAAAATGGTATAAATAGAAGACGCCCCTCCTCATTTCAGCACACACAGCAGCGTAGCAGCTACACAGCAATTCGTAGTTTTCTGGGAAAGACAACAACTACACAGCAGCTCAGAAGTAGACTGATTTTCAGTGTTTTCATATTTGGAAGGCATTTCCATATTTTTATTTTTCTTTTCTTCATTGTAGTCTAATATCATAATTATCATCTCTAAATGAAGGTTGCTGGGTTTTTCCCAATTGGGTTTCCCAGGTGAAAAATACTTGTGTTATTGTTCTGTGCTTTATCTATCTTCTAGTGATCCTATTGATAAATGCAATTAAGATATACTGCTATAATTTATAAGAAAATCTAACAATTGTTCACTGTTTAAAGCCCAACCCATTTTCAACATGACTATTACAAATGAATTATTACTCATAAACAACCTAGAACCAGAAACACATGCAGAAATTTAAATACTTCTAAGCAAAATATAAATGCAACCACTTAAAACTTTCAGGCTCAATATTTTAGGCAAATGCCTTAGGAAAAACCCCAATGGGGAAAACTTGTGAGAGAGTAATTTAGTTTTATTATGCAAAAATGTTGTACAGCAGGAATCTATTAGCAAAATAAAACCAACGTATCTCAACCACAATGCATAGCGACTTTTCACAAACCATCGCAGAATGTGCCTTAGAAAAACATGCCAAACTTCTCCTTCAGATTTGTACCATAGTTTTGAAAATCGGCTAAAACGATTTCGGAATCAATCGATTCACCAAATTAAGGGCTAACGAAATCAAACCAGTGAGCAAATAGGATTGGTGACTAGTTCGGTACCAAACCGACCGATTCGAACATCGAGTCGAACATTTCGATACCGAACTAGCTTGCTCGACCAAATCATGACAAAAATCGGCTAGACTTGCATACTTAGAAAAACAAAGTTTGTTTAATGTTTTATTTTGTTTTTTTAATTTTTCTCCTAACCTAAGTAACCTAACCCAAACTATGACTTCTTTAGTGAGTACCCCCGGCCCCCCAACCTTCGTTTCCTTGTGTTGTTAACATGTTGACATCATGGAAGTCTGGAACCTTGGAGAGTCGGCGAGCACATGAACTCAAAACACTAAACCGTGAAGTTTGAACTTTGAAAGGACTTTGGAACTGGACAGTGGAACTCGACTATGTAGTCATTGACTCACTATTATCTAGTTGACTATGTCGCATGTTGTTTTTTGGACTATAAAGGCCATATACCCTAGGGCCTATAGGGCTCATGGATTATGTATTTTGTTCCAATTCCAATCTCCTAAATATATATTGCACAATACACTTCGCACCATTTTGAAATATCGACTCTAATATGGTATATACATGAGCAAACTTTGAATATTTTGTTCCAATTCCAATCTCCTAAATATATATTGCACAATACACTTCGCACCATTTTGAAATATCGACTCTAATATGGTATATACATGAGCAAACTTTGAATATTTTGTCTCTAATGCTATGGAATCATGGATTAAAATCTTGAAAATGTTGTTTTTCTTTAAAATTTAAATATTTTATGTACTTTTTAGTATAACGATTCATTAAATTCAAATCGCCCGATTTTGATTCTAATTCGGAGTTGACCCTCGACCAATTATGAGTCTCATTCTGATTTTTCAAGCTATGATATGTACGGAATCACTCCTTGGTTTACGTGTTGTTGTATGGAGTGGTATTTCTTGGTTTTCATGCCAACTGCCTAAAAAGTTCAAACTGAAGTTCCTCGAATTGCGTCTTGCTTGCCTCAAAATTTGTGCATCTTGTCATATGTACGAACTACTCTCAAAACTGTACATACGTTGCCATTAAATGTTGATTTTGCTCCCTCGAAATTCATGCCAATCACCACAAGATTCATGCCCAATCCACCTTCTCGGTATGTGTGCTTGCTACCTCAATTTTTGTGTTGAGGTATAATGTTGCAGGTTCCCTCAAAATGCATGCCCACAGTAACTCTCTCTTTTGCTCTTCTCAAGAAGTCGACCTCTCCACAATCTCATGGAAGAATGAAAGTGTGCCTCTCCCCTTTCTTGCCATTTTGTTTGCTTAATGAGGGTAAGTGAAAGGTCACAAGATCCAAGAGCCCCATTAGACCTTGTGATGTCAAATCAATGGAAAAGATAAATTCACATTTTCTCTTTGTTATCCAATAAGTTGCATAAGGTGGATTTCCAATGAAACGCTGAAGTTTTGAACAAATCACTTGTTTATTATCAATGCTCAAAAGTTTAGAGGTCTCCTCAAGGCCAATTTTTGGCCCCTTTTTTTAATTTTTACATGTTCATACCCCTCGAGAATATTGTAATAAAGTGTCGTAGCATGATGAAAGTATGTAACAGACTTGGCTTTCCTAGGACCTACACATTGAGTCGGTTATTCCGTGGTGTTTTTTTCCTATACATGGCTTGTTAGTAATGTATAATTTTCGAGTTTTTCACCCACTCCTCCAAAGCTGAAATGATCGTCTAGGTGTCTAAGCCTTGGGAGGTTATTAAAGTCTAAGTGCCAATCTATATTACCATGCTAAGCATTATTTGAGTCATTATGAACATGTACTAAGTCCTCCATAGGTTTTTTTTTCAAAAATTTCAAGAATAAGTTAATTGTAAAAATTCAAAGTGTCAAAAATGTGTGGTCTAGCGGGGGGATTTTCCATGGGGTGCTCGTTTTCTAACTCAGAGAACCCACTATACCCCAAAACCCACTTTCCTAAGTATTTGAGTCGTAATTTATCACTTAAATAAAATTCTCTCAAAAAAAGGCAAAAGAGTGAATAAATAAATAAATAAATAATATGGAGAAAAATCAAGTCCCTAAATCAGTGGGAACTTCTCCCTGACATGTTCCAATTCAACAAAGGATCAAATCGAAGGATGATTGAAGGAAATCAAGTGGTTTTCAATCATATCCAAGATGAGGCAAGTTTGTCTCCATTATGGAGTCCACCCTCTCTCATGAGGGAGTCACATCACTTGATATGGCAAGGTGTTGTTGGATGGTGGTGAATCCAAGAGAGAGGGGGTGCACCTCTTATTGAGGTGGCACCTACCTTTTAAGTTAAACTCCAATCAACTCCATGCAAATCCCACATTCTTCTCCATTCACCCCAGTTAGCTCCCAATGATGGATGTGCACCCCTCTCTTCATTTTTTACATTTAAGCAGTGCTTTGGCTCTTCATTTCTCATGGTCAAAGGACTGAAGATTCTGCCCAAACTTTGAAGCTTTGTATTGTAATTGTTTTGTTGATGAAAAGAAAGAGTTTGGTGGTCCATGGTGTGTCGCATTAGTGTGTGGATAAGTATTGTCAATAGTATGTGAGGTAACTGTATTGTTTCTATTTTACTTTGCTTCTTGTTGTGATTTATCTGGCCTTAGAGATAGTTACTACCAACTCATAAGGTAAATGATTCTAGTTTGATTTCATTTACTATCTTTCTGCTCATAGAGATCTAGAAGTAGTGTGTCTAGTCAATTATACTTCATGCTCTTTTAATTTTTGTTTGTATAAGTACCGTATTTAATCCTCTTTATGCAAGTATTGTTAATCGTGCAAGTTTCCTCGCTTGATGGAGTGGATGATCTCAGTTGACTCTCCCATTCTTCAAGCAATTTCAAGAAAGAAATAGTCCCTCTGCTTCCCACCGCTGGATTCCATAAATTTGCGCATTCAACTTGCGTTTTCTCCTTGTTTCTCTCCTTCACACTTAAAATCAAAATTCCTTTTTCTTGGTTACTTTTGTACATGCTAAAATAAATTAGTTTGCTTTCCAACAGAATATTTAAAGGGATGATTTAATTAAGTATAGTGTTAGATCTAAGTCTTAAAGCTTTCTTTTGAGTAGACCTAGATTGTTAAGTACTTATGCTTATTGTCTATCTTTCTAGTACATAACATTTCATGTTTTTAACGCTTTATTTGGCACATTCGGTGCATTTCAAGTGGTTGGTTTTACACTTTTCTTGCCAAGACAAGAGGAAGTGCTGCCAAAAAATCGAAGATCTAGTCCATCTAAGGCCTCTCGAAGCAATATTCTTCTTTCCTTCATTTCTAAAACTTGTAAAGGCTTTGGATCCAGATCTATAAGGACCAAAGGCATCCACCTTGAATTTGTAAAATTGATAAGGAAAAGCAAGTGGGCTACCTAGCACCCATACTCCATTCCCCCTTAGGGGATTTATGTCACTTGCTTTATGGTTTGCTTTTCTTTTGTATCGTTAACTTTGCTGCTATCTTTAGATTAGTTTTATTTTTGCTTTTAAATTAGTTTAACCAATGTTCCATGGGGACGCGTCCCATAGGATGGGGAACTCGCCCCCTTGCTCCCCCACGCTTTCGGGACGAGGAAACTCCTAGGGAAATGTTTCCCCACGTCCCCCTTTTGGGGGAAACACGTTTCCCCAAGTGTGGAACGCGTTTCCTCCTAGGGTAGGCTTCTAGGCGTCCCTTCCATATTTTCATCTTTCACAATAAAAATAAATGCAAATTAAAATGCTTAAAAAATTAAAGCATAATTAAACGAAAATTAAATTAAATCCTATACTAACCTATAAGAGTCTAAGACCTTCCTAAACGCTATCCTCTCACGATTTCATTTCATAATCATATTGCAACTAAACTTGGAGCAATCATCACTGTTCTAAGTTCTAACTTCTCTGTGTTCATTGTTTGGTATCTATTTGACTATTTCAGACTTCAACATCTGTTGCATTATCTTTTACGAATTTGAAATTTGAATTTACATATACATTGCATAATGAAAATTATCATATTTAATTTTTAGTTTTTACATGGGTATAGTAACATAGTTCAATATCATTTACAAATTTGAAATTTGATATGGTAATAACTAATAGATGTACACCCCATAATGATGAATTTAGTTTTTCATTTACTTTTTACATGGTAATAGTTACTGTTGAGATTTATCATTTTTATATTTTAAATTAATTTTTATGACTCCGACGTCCCCCTGTTTCCCCGAAATTTCCATAAAATTTGGGGTTTCTTCCACATCCCTTGTGAGTTTCCCCGCTCCCCCGCCTTGGAAACTCCGTGGAACATTAGTTTAATCTCTCCTTTAAGTTCTATTTGTAATTTGCAAAGTAAAGAACCCATCCTTGCTTTCCCAAAGTACTGAAAGGGAAAAGAGATTATTGGCCTTTAGTGATTAACAGAACATTTGTTTATCTTTGCAAGTTGCTTTCTTTTAAACCAAAACAAATATTATGCTCTATCCATTGCAAGCTTGCCTAAGCTTTGGAATATCCAAAAATGTGGTTTGTCGCTTTCAATAAGTTTTCACATGTAATTAAACAACTCACATTTAATTAAAATCAATCCCCTTAAAGGACGAAATTACGATGTCTCTCTTTTGGCTTTTGTGGGCAAATTTCACAGAGAAAGCAGGAACAACTAGATAGTGACCGCTGGGCCGCGTTACGTTGCATCCTTGTTTGGTGTAGTGTTGGACACAACCTGGCGACTTCGATCAAGACCACATTTTCTCATGTGGAACTACATTCGTCAAATCCGGACTTTTTACTCGTACCTCACGATATATCGAACCCCCTTCTCGTAATCCTTTCATCCTTAATCATTAAAACTGACCAAGATACACTTGCACAACATATCCCTTTATAGCATTATTTGACTCCACAACACTGGTCTACAATATTTACATTTTGTTGTGTTGTGAATGCTTTAATTTCATATGACGTTGAAGATGTTTAATTCTTTCCAAGTCTTGTTTCAGTGATTCACTTTTAAAAAGTACTAAAAAACAATCCCATCCATAACTAAGAACATAAAAGGCCTTCGTAACTCTTTTGTAGGAAATACGCCCCTTTGGCTTCATTAGGAGTTAGACTAAACAAAGGAGTCAAGATCAAGTGACAACACTTGACTCAAGACTTGCCCCCAAGGACACGCCCAGTGGCTTGAAGATTTCTGCCACACTAACCCTGAGGTGCGTGAAAGGCGACAACACTCCATAAAAAATTAATTTCTCACCTCATTAAATGTTTCAAAGGTCACTTTAAAACTTGTTACATGAAATTAATTTTTCCCCTTTTAGTGACTTGAGCACAAAATCAAAAGGGGAACAACTCCAAGGTAAAAAAAATCAACATAAATTTTGTTCTTTCTCCTCTATACCTACAATTGTCTCCAATCTCATCTCTTTTTGTTGAATGAAATCATCCCATAGCTTCTTAAAGGTGGGAAGCTTATCTCAAGCATACCCACCCCGATCACCAAGAAAATGAAAACGCATTCAAAGCTATGGGTATTAGCTCTCCACTCTTGAAATTTTCTGCAACTACTGCAAGTTCATCAAGGAATTTGGTAATCTTCATCAAATAACATGTAGCAACCTCTTTTGCTTTTGACTTTATTGGAAAATCTGTTGTTATTTTTTAGAACATTTGGATTACAAGAATGACCCAATCAGTTGACAAATACACCTTTGGATAATGTGATCTAGAGTTTTGAGTGGACTAGTTTAATTATTGCTTGATGTTATGTTTTGATATCCTCGCAATGGTATCAGATGATTGAATTTTTGCTATGTGATGCGATTCCTCGCAATGGTATCAGATGATTGAATTTTTGCTATGTGATGCGATGATTTATCGTGGCCTATGAGTAGGTTGAGTTGTATCTTGAAATTGATCTGTTGTTATTTTTTAGGGCATTCTAATTACAAGAATGACCCAGTTGGTCAAGAAACACCTTTGGATAATGTGAACTAAACTTTTGAGTTGACCTAGTTTAATTATTGCTTGATGTTATGTCTTGATACCCTTGTGATGGTATGAGATGATTGATTTTTTGCAATATGATGTAATGATTTATTATGGCCTATGAGTAGGTTGAGTTGCATCTTCACATTGATGAATGTGTGTCTGAGTCATACAGGTGATATGAACTTTAGTGATAAGTGATGCCATGGAAATTATATATAACCTAGGTATTTCATATACCTTATCATAGTGACCACTCACAACACCTACGAGACAAACTCACATCATAGTGACCACTCACAACACAGTTGCACAATCATGAGTCATGGGTGAAGCAAAAGCAGAATCACATTCGGGTGAAGGCTATTGTTGGGTTCACGGAATCCATAGTCGTTGCTTTACTATAGCAAACAGATCAGTTTGTTGGGTCTATGAAGACAGAATAGCTTGGATTCCTTGTGAATGGGAGTTTTCCAAAATACAAAGATATAACGTCAAAGCTAACGATGCTATGCAACATGGACCTGAGAGCATTAATGCATAACTTATCAATATTGAGCACTACTAACAACATAAAATTTGATTAGAAATCAAGGGCCCAATTATGGCACAACTCACCTACTAGTTCTTCTCTATCAATGCAATTTCTCCCACTATCACTGGAAACTTCACTCCCGATCTAACTTATGTTGATAAGAGATTATATACAGATTTTTTTATTTTTTTTTTACACTTGAAATATATAGGATGATGTATTGGATTACTGTAATATGTCTTTAAAGTTTAAAGTGGTCAGTAGAGCTTCATGAGGAGATCTGAAAGGTAAATATAGGGTTCATTTCTGGAACAGTTTCTACTGGTATTACAACCTTTTTGGGGACTGAAATCTTATTAGACTGCCTCATATATATGTGATGTGCCATGTACACCTAAAGGGTGTTCTTTCAACACTTTTTTGAAATATATAGGATGATGTATTGAATTACTGTAATGTCTTTAAAATGGTCACTAGAGCTTCATGAAGAGATCCGATAGGTAACCATAGGGTTCATTGCTGGGACAGTATCTACTTATATTACCACATTCTTACTGAAATCTTATTCGACAGCCTCATATATATGTAATGTGCCATATGTACCTGAAGAGAGTGTTTTTTAAATACTTCTTTTATTCACAGAAACATATTTACATGCAAAAAAGCAAAGCATGAAAGGGTGTATATAATACCTATCATAAAAGCATACATAGAGTCAGAATAGACAATGGGAGCCAAACCTTTGGCTTCCTTAATCAACAAAACAACAGTTGGTGATGTACCTCATCTTTCCATAAAGCTAAAAAGGAAGACACACAACTCATCTCTTGATCAAACACATACTTACGCGGTACACCTGAGCTCCCATACAAAAAAAAGCCAAAAATCCATAAGCAGTGCCATGACCAAGAAAGGAATCACACGCAAGTGTTTTCCCATCCCCAAATAAGACAACCCACCAGTATAGCTTGTTTTGAAATAAACTGTGATTTTGATACTCAATGTAACTCCCAACATTGTATGACAAACCAACAACCCCAAAAAATATTCTTAACTATATCCAGTCGCTGACCAAGACGGGTCTTAGCCAACATGCCATTGGATGGATTACCCTAATAGATATTAGATGCCAAGCAAAAATACACAGCTTAAACAAAATATTGTGAAGACAATGAACCCACAGAATCTCTAGATGTAACAAAGCATCAAGTACAATGTGATAGAGTGTCCCTGCTGAAGAATAGAAATGGAAAGAATCATACTACATTAGTGGTGCACCAAAACTCATGAGCAAGCGATCTCCACTCTTTCCATGTCCTGGCCCTATGGGGTCCCATAAATCATGCCAATAAAATATTCCTTTTTAACTCAATTGGTGTGCCTAAAATGGTACACAAACCCCCTGATCACGCCAAACTCCAGATTGGTAGGAGGAAAGATCCCACTCGATTGCCCTCCCACTGGTACCAGACCAAAAACACTCTCTTTCAGCGTAGGATATTGGAAAAGTGATTTTCATTCTCAGCTAAAAATAAACAATGCATTTTTTTCCTTGGAAAAAAAATATGTATATATACATGTAGAGAAGAGGGCATCAAATAATTGGCTATGGTATTTGTCTTGACGATCCGTATGGCTCTGAGTTTATTCCTCATAAGCATCCTCCGACTCTGTTCTCAATCCGATATAGAGTGAATAAAGCATCAAACATCTCCTAACCGGTCTTCTTTCCAAAGACTGAGACGTTGGGTCATCCTTCACTAAGTCGAGGATGTCGCACTTCACCTTGACATCTAAGAAACCGGATTCGCTGTTACCCCCCTTCGTGTCACGTGGGGATAGAATCGGACACGATTCGTGTCCGACACGAAGGGGATTCGACCTTCGGTCGAATCCGAAATCAGGACACGACCTGTTCATCGAATCGGACACGATTTTTGAGCAAATCGCGATTTTCGGACACGAACCCCCCAAACAGGACACGCAACGGCCCGAAAAAGACAGTCCGGTTCACTTAAAATCGACTTTTTGTGTTTTTATTTG
>LPNX011012197.1:823390-867098 GCA_001517045.1 Pseudotsuga menziesii
TGTAAAACGTATCCTACGTGTCCTGATTCCAGGGTCACCGTACCCGTGTCGGACACCTCGAATCCCCGTGTCCTTCGTGTCCCGTGTCCCCGTGTCAGGTGACTTAGCTTGACATCTTGTTATATTCTGCCAACAAATCAACATCTGTAGGAGTTCTCCACAAGATGTCATAGCTCATGCTCCTCCAAAAGTATCTACACCAGATACTTCCATGGAAGGAAGTTAGAAGGGCCTTCCTAGTCATACTGTTGCTTGAGGAACATACAGCTACACAAAACATATCAGCAACAAAAAATAACCTATCATAGGTCCAAAGTTCTTTCTCAAGCACAAATCTCGGGTATCCCACCCCTAAAACCTTCTGAAAACTCCCTATCCCAGATAGAAGCCCTACTATGCATACACTGATTCCTAGAAGGTTTCCGAAATGCACTTTAATAACATGTTAAAAGTTTCAGCTCACTGTCTACTGAGCTTAGATTAAAAGCTTAGCAGCTAGAAACAAAAAGCTTTAACCTACTCTCAAAACTGCCAAATCTAATCTATACTCAGAAACTGAAACACGTCACACTGAAGTATGAACACAAAATCCCTAATGCGACATAAAAGAAATCTGCTTCAGGAAATTCAGAAAACCACTTATCTCAAGCACAAAAACTAAATGAACAAGTCAATGACTGACACCCCTGCCTGTCTTTTATAAAATAAGAATGCAGTTCAGATAATAATAAAAATATCTCATCCCTGTGGGCACCCAGAATAGAAAGCAAAACCCTAAAACTGCCTAGTGAACCAACAGTCAATCCTCCATGAAATAGCTGCCTAGAAAGAATTTGCCTCAACTGGAATAGGACAGCTAAAGCCAAGTGCCTCCCTTTGAGATCTGCACCCTCCTAGAATAGAATTCCTCATGATGAGGCACCTAACCTAAACCTATTCTAAAACTGGAAAAGCACTTTTCTAAATTGGCAAAGCAACTCAGAAATAGAAAAGCGCACTTATGCTAAAATTAGAAAATCATACTCTTATTCTGAACTGAAATCAAGCTGCTAAAGTTACGACAGCAACTATATTAGAATTTAGAATAGAACTGAGACTGGTGCATGCATGCACCCTCTAACTCTTCTATTAACTGTCCTCTTATAACACTGCTGCCCCTTCTCTGTTGTAACCAAGTCGAAACTGCTGGTGCAGCTGCTGCCGAAGATGAACACTTTCGAGGCAATAACGTAAGAAAACACTTGACAGCATCTACATGACAAGTTACCATGCATTCCATTGGTGATCTCTAAAACCTAAAAAGGACTCACGAGGATACAAAGATGGGTGAGAACCCCCAGGGGTAGATGAAACCCTCAATACACAAAAATAAACAAAAAGGTAAATGATGATGACCTCCCCCTTTTGTAGATCCGCCAACTCCATCTGCACAAATTTTTATTGCTTTTGATTAAGATTACTTGTCTCACTTTATAGGGCTTTTAATTTCAAACTTTAAGATTTTGTTTGGATGTACTTTTTGGTGAGACTGACACTGATGTTGAAATGATTTTAGATAGATTTAGCTAGTTAAGATCATACGGATTTTTCATTTACTATACCCATATTACGACTTTATGTCATTGTCCATATTTGACACCAACCTCTTTTAAAGTAATTTGAAATTATATTATAGTTAATAGACCACTCAAATCATATTTCAGAAAAAAGGCATAAACAATCAGTCCATTGTGATTACTAGACAAGCAGTACAATTCACATGTTGACCCAAAACCTCTGTCTATGTTCTCTATCAGGAATCATAAATCTTGCATAGGGAATATCAAGCTATACAACAGAATAATGATAAACCAAAGTGCTTAAAATACTAACACGGAATGAATTTACCTCAATGCCTACACAAAATGGCAACTCTGCCTGTGGATCTTGTTGGTCAGATAAAGAACCTTTCTTGTCTGCAAAAACTGAATAACCAACACAAGCATACTTGAAGTCAGACAAGCTCCGACCCTCCTTTGAAGCAGCTTCTATATCTGACTCTGGTTCAACGTAATTTGGTACTGTTCATAAAACACCCATAAAAGTAAGCATCTGTCTTGTAAAGCTCTTACGATCTTTAATGGAATCACAATAATGTCTCTTTGTCTCCCACATACACATGGGATCAAGACCTAATTAGAGAAGCACAGAAGGAACTTCAGTGAATTTTCAAAAAACACAAGATATTAGAAAATGAAATTGAAAATTTTAACAATGTCCACTAAAGACCAGAGTAGGTCAAAGGGACTAGAGATTACAACCAGCAATAATAACCCAATTAAAACAGAGGGAAGTAAAAGACTCCCCTTAAATAAGATGAAATGAAATGAAAAATGATTACAATGGCAGCAGAACATGAAGTGATACAAGAATAGGTGTACAAGTAGGTTATCTCAAGAAGGAAAACCCAATAAAGTGAAGGACGGTTAGTGAAGAAAGAGGGAGGTAAATACTGGTGACAGGGGATTGACAAGTAGCCAGAAGAAAATAATCAGAAAAATGAACATCTATGAGATAACACTAAATTCATAATGTGCCCAGCTTACAACAAAATTCATAATCAGCTCAACAGTCTTGTCACACCCAAAAATGATAGCATAGAAAAAAAGCTAGGTAAAAAACTCTAGATGTGGGGGGTCTTATAGCAGAAACATCAAATCAAACGAGTGTTTAACCAAGAACAATAGCAGAAACATCAAATCATATGAGTGTTTAACCAAGTGGTAATTGCAGAAACATCAGATCATGTGAGTGTTTAACTTAGTTAAATCAAACCCATGCAATTGTATTTTATAGGTGAAATGAATAACTTGTATGAGAAGGCACTAAACCATGCATCCATTTATTTATTAATATTATACAACAGAAATACAAACCAGAACCCAAGTGCCACTCTTGCATGAGCTCTGCAAGCTTAATCAATCTAATATTCTGAACAATATATAATTTTATAGAACAAATATCTTGCATGCACCTTCTTCAGCATTAAAAGTTAGATAATACCAAATGTTATGCAACAAATTCCCCAAAAGAGCATAAATATACCAAAAAGAGAAATCCACACCTTAATTAATGAAGAAAAGAGATCACTAGCAAGTCTCCGAGGGGGCAAACTACAATGTACTAAGTACACAAGACAAGACAAGTTGAGATGATTCAAATGAAAAGGTCACCTTCCTATATATAGGAAACAAAGAGGTACAATTCAACTAATGGACCCAAGCCGACATAACTTATAATATAATAATATTAAAGACAAATACCACTAATATACCCAAGCCGAATTAACTAATAATATAATAATATTAATGACAATTACCACTAATAGACCCAAGCCAACATCAATAATAATATACTAATATGTAATGAGCCACAATAAAGGAGGTAATGTGCCAACATTTAGGGCTTAACATGACCCTCCCCTTTAGACAATTGTTGTGGATGCTTTTGTATGAAGGACTCATCTTCCGATGTCAAATCTTCAACTGGTAAGTTCTTCCATTTGATGGGGTACTCAGTAATAGCCCAATTGTGTAGTTGTTTGGTCCTTGTTTTCAGGATTTGTTCAGGTTCCAATGTGACTTTTCCTTCTTCATCAAGCTCTTGCAAGATAGTTTGAAATGGGATCTTGTTTCCTGTTACCTTCTTTAAGCAAGAAACATGGAAAATTGGGTGTACCCTTGAAGATGAAGAAAGCTCCAATTTGTAAGCCATAGTGCCAATCTTTTACAACAGTTTATAAGGACCATAGTACTTGGGTGCTAATTTATTGTCTTTATTTAGTTGCTTGAGGGACATCTATGTGTAAGGTTGCAACATCAGAAATACCCAATCCCCTTCTTCAAAACCCCTTTCACTGCGATGTTGATATGCTTGTTGTTTCATCCCGTTTTTTGACAGTCATGTTATCCTTGAGTAACTGGAGAACTTCTTGCTGGTGCTGTAGGTGACCTTCCACAGCTTGAACTTTAGATTTTTCTTTTAAGGGAGATGTGATAGATGGAGGATGGTACCCATAAAGTGCCAAAAATGGAGACATTCTTTATGACGTATGGAAGGAAGCATAGTACCACCATTCTGCCAAAGATAACCATTTCACACTTTGTTTATCAGCTGCAACGCATCAAACATAGCCTTCCAAACATTTGTTCACTATCTCAGTTTTCCCATCGGATTGAAGATGATAAGAAGAACTGTAAGCCAACTAGGTGTGCAGACAAGAAAATAAATCAATCAAAAAATGTCCAATGAAAATTGGATCTCTATCACTTACAATAATCTTTGGGTTCTCGTGTAGTTTCTGAATTGATTCCATGAAGGATGCAACAACTGTACTTGCATGAAAGGGTGAGAGAGTGCACAAAAGTGTGCACACTGCATGCTTTATGAGTTTATCAACAACCACCATAATAACAGTCTTCCCTTCTGACTTGGGTAAACCTGTGATAAAATCCATTGGGACTTCTTCCCAACGTTCACAAGGTATTTCTAATGGTTGTAAAAGAGCTGGGGTCTTAACTATTTCAACCTTTTTTGGTTGGCAAACCAAACATTTGGCCACAAACCTTTGAACATCATATTTAAGACCTTCCCAAAAGAATTCCTTCTTAACCCTGTGGTACATTTTTAGGAATCTTGAGTGCTTACCTATAAGAGAGGTGTGTAATTCCAAAAGGATCTTTGTTGGAGTTGGGAGTTCTTGCATATATAGAGCCAATCCTTATACCATAGTGAATCACTTTTCCACACAAAAGTATCTGATACACCGGAATCCTTTTGTAGCAATTGATCAAGTGTCTACACAGATAGGTCATTCTTCCATTCTTCCCTTGCTACTACTACCCAGTCGGTTTGTAGAATCGAAATCACATAAAGTAAGCCTTAGCATCCTCATTTTTTCTGGAGAGTGCATCTGCCACCACATTCTGGTTCCCTTTTTATAGATGATTTCAAAGTCATATCCCCACATCTTGGTTACCAACTTTCGTTACTCTTCTGAAGATAGTCTCTGTTCCAAGAAGTATTTAAGACTATCATGATCTGTTTTGACCTTGAAGTGCCTACAAAAGTATCTGATGCACTGGGATCCTTTTGTAGCATTTGAATGAGTGTCCACACAAATAGGTCATTCTTCCATTCTTCCCTTGCTACTACTACCCAATCGATTTGTCTAATCGAAATCACATAAAGTAATGCCTCAACATCCTCATTTTTTCTAGAGAGTGCATTTGCCACCACATTCTGGTTGATTTCAAAGTCATCTTGGTTACCCATTTTTGTTACTCTTCTGAAGATGGTTTCTGTTCCAAGATGTATTTAAGACTATCATGATTTGTTTTGACCTTGAAGAGCCTACCTATAAGGTAAGCACGCCATTGCTTAAGTGCATGTAGGATTGCCATCATTTCCTTCTCATAAATGGGTTTCTATAAGTTCTTTCCCTTGATTAGTCGACTTTCAAAAGCAAGGGGTTGTCCTTCTTGCATTAGAACAGCACCAATTCCATTTCCTGAAGCATCACATTCCACAATGAAGGTTTTTGTGAAGTTTGATGTGGTCAAAATAGGATCTTTGCACATTGACTCTTTAAGTTGTTCAAATGCCTGTGTTGCCTCTGGAGTCCACGAAAATGCTTCCTTCTTCAATAATGTTGTTAGAGGTAGTGTTATTCTTCCATAGTTTCGAACAAAATTGTGGTAGTACCCTGTCAAACCTTTTAGAATCCTCATTCTGCTACATTTCCATGTCTCAACTCAATGCAATATATAACCTAACATCAATAGATGGGTTTGAAAAGGTGTAGTACTTATACACAGGAAATTCATAATATATATAGGATAGATAAGATCACATTAAAATGTAAAAAAGTATTGAACAATCAAAATATTTGCTAAAATTCAGATATGCAATGGTTCATCTAATATCACTAATATTAGAGGGAAATTGTTGCACGTTTCTTCATAAAGCTTTTTATATGCTTGCCACCTCATTTCTCATGTAGAGTGAGTGTGCATTGTGTAAAGAATCGAGATTAATCAAAGTGAGAAGTACAACCGGAATTTTACCATATGCCAACATGTCAATAAGAATGGCAAAAAAGGAATCAATGTTGAACATCAAAGGCAATAATACAATACAAAACTACAGTCATGCTTGAAAATGATGCACTATAAATACAGCCTATTTATAATGTATAATATTTAAACCTTAGGTTGGAAGAGAGGACAAAGAGAACAGAGGACCCCACCGAGATCAAAAATAATATACTGAATTGAAATGAAAAACTAGTAAACTAACAACCAAAAATGAAACAACATATCAAAACATGGGCCTACAAGAAGGTTATCCCGGGGGATAACCCTAAGAAGTGAGGACAAAGCCTGTAAAGAAACAGCCATGTCCAAATGAAAGTAAGCATGTAACCAAGAAAAGGTAAAGGCCCTACTTGCCATCTGAACCAATAATGCAGATCTTTGTACCTAGTACCTGCCTGATAATGTCATTAAGAGGCTGCCCTGGTCTAAAGGGCCCTGGGGAGTAATCCTGGGTAGCATCAACCTACTTCCCCCGGGGCCAGAGGCAAAAGGTTGATATCTCCTAACATGCAATGCTAAGGAATCCTCGCTAGAGAGAAAGAAATCTAGTAATGGAAACATTGAGAAGATGGATGGCACTCTCAAACTACTATGATACTCCTAGAATTCCTCAGCCTAGTCTAACAAAGAGCCAAGTTGGTGCGGGTAAGATAACAAAGTTGGATAGCCCTAGTGGTACCCATCGAATATCAACAAGATGATTCACCCCCGCTATCTATGTGGCTAGAGGAAAGAAGAAATAAGTGAAATTGTTGTAGATAAGCACTAGAGTAACTACCCCCTGAGCGGACATGTGTCAAAGACCTACAAATCCTACGTAAAGATTTTCACTTTTGGCACTCTAGGTCATGTCACACTCATTGCCTTACCCCAACCGCAAGGGCTTGACCAACCCACACCTACTACAACCAGACCACACACCTTCACTTAAGGTTTTACAATGCCTATTCACTTGAGCTCTCGCACATAACTACACCTTAAGCTACATTTTGTTTAATTTGCAACTAAGTTCAACACAACCAAGTGCTCTAACAATAGGTAAACGCCCAATTGTGGCCTCAAGGAATCCCAACAATAATTTAACACTTAGCGAATTATCATCAATGCTTAGCCAAACTAAACAATGGAAAGAACAATAGCATTCAGCAAGTAAAGGAAGCACAACACAGACATATGTGCAGCACTCAAGGCAGATGCCTTAACTTATCAATATGAAGAATGTTGCAAGATTACAAGTAGTCTAGGATTCTTCCTGCAACTCATTTTACAGATATCTAAATGTTCCTTAGCACAACTGCATGCAGCCACAACACCTGCACAATCAAACCCTCATAGACCTACCTCTTACAACTCCCTTTCCTCGCTCATAGTAGTCTCAATATAGCTCTACCATGCCTTAAAGACTTACCAAGTTGTCCAAGTCCTCTACGGAGTGCCTAAGGCTATACTAATGTACAAGTTGTTCAATGTGACAAAACCCAAACTTAGAACCTCAAAACTCCTTGTTCACCTTATGACCAATCACTCCTTCATTGTATAACTTTAAACAATGGTAGCATCCTCGTTTCATTTCTCTAAGGTGCCTTCCACCATACTCCACACCTAAGTGGACCCGACCATGCAATCCACTCCACTCCACTCTGTCTACCAAGTCTGGGAACATTTGACCCCTTAGGTACACATCCAACCTGATTATGCACTCCTACCAAGGGCATCCCTAAGTCTCATTTGCTCGACGATCACAACCATCCCACTTGAACAACACCCAATGCATCCCTTGTCATTCCTTGTGCTTCACATCATGTTAAGCCCAATGTCCAATTGTCTTGCGATGCGCGTTAGGCACTCTTGCCAGCGAACTAAGGCGTTGTACCCACAAGCCAAGGGATTGTTTCCTAGCACACCCATGAACCAAGGAACACAGTTTCCATTATGCAAATTCTATAAGAAACCCCGAATGACAACTCTCATCCTATTCCCATACTTAGCCACATC
This sequence comes from Pseudotsuga menziesii, assembly GCA_001517045.1. NCBI lineage: Eukaryota > Viridiplantae > Streptophyta > Pinopsida > Pinales > Pinaceae > Pseudotsuga > Pseudotsuga menziesii. Next base: position 831,520 of record LPNX011012197.1, read on the forward strand.
TCTTTGTCAATCTATATAGCAATTAGGCATGCCTTTCCATCATGCAAAACTACACAAGGAATGCTCACCCAAACTTGCAACATGTCATTGCAACCAACCAAATCCTACCGATGATCATCGCAACAAACAAGTAGGGTGCCCATGACAACTCCAAGGGAAGGGCCTTACAAGAAGCCTCCCTAAAAATCGACCTATAACCAAAACAAGTAAGACAAATCAAACAGATCATAAAAGGGATGAAGGTTATAGATTTTGTACCTGTGTTGAACTAGTTAACGATGGGACAAGTACCCGAGACGACTAGAGCACACCCCCGATTTTTGGGGGGGCGACAGTTTGGGGATGGAATAATATACACACACACACAATATTCAAGATGAATGAATAAGGTCTCACTCGAGAAGCTCTTGGGAATTACAAGGAAATTCATATCAAACACTCATGGAATAATGACATTAAAAACATCTACTATAATTAGCATTCACTCATTCAACAATCAGTCATTAGCATTCATTCACTAACACAAAAAACTCATAATCTGAAAGGACCAACTTCTTTTGTATCAAAAACTAGCACATAATACAATATATAGTGCAAAGGCTTCAAAAGCCAAAATCCCAAAGATGTATCTCTTCCAAAAACCCATACTAAGTTAACCCTTTCCCCATTACAAAAGCCTCTCTTATAGGCAGATGACCAAACTATTCCTTCTTTGGATCCACCAAACCAAGGCACAGCTAAGTCAACATGCAAAATGCCACGCATTACTGAAATTAGCACGCAACAAACTTGTGTGCATGGTGCCACATCGGTGCGCCACATGTCGATCGTTAGCACTTCTTCCAACTGTCCAAAATCAGACGCCAAGAGGCCCCCAACACTATGACATGGTTCATCATCAAGACAAGGAGCTTACAATTTGATGGAGGCAACATCAACCGAGAGTTTTAAAAATCTCTCGGTTGAGAATCTTACTCCGAAAATCTATGCGATCTGACCAAATCTTCCTCGAGAATCTTAAGGAGTCTAATATTTCAAGCAAGAGTCGTATATATTCTCGATCGAAAGATTAGATTCAATGTGCCTTCCAAAGTGTGAAATATTATAAGATAAATAGTACGAAGTTTGTTTTGATGGGAGCTTAGCGCACAGTTGCACCAAAAAAATTTGGAATTATGTCCTAACCTCTCCAGTTGATGTTGTAGTATCCTTGAGGTCCAAACTGAATTTCTCCACCTCTTCTTTGGTAGTGCTACCAAGAACCAGTCGAACTTGCTTTGCTACTTGGATTACCTTAACAACTTTACTATGTATGTAGTACAAAATAGTCTTTATGCTCTATGTTGTACAAAATATACTTGAGGATCCGAGAATGTAGCCTTTATGCTTTATAGGCATTGAGCATGTTTCTTTAACCCTTATTAACTAACCTTGTATCCCCTCTTAACTGCTTTACTACGTGCCTTCTTAAATTATGCATTTATGTCTCTTCTGCCAACATCTATGCATATCTTTTAAGAATCCGTTAACTATCAGGTATTTTCACTGTTATCTTTTCACTCCTTGTACTTTATTTATGCCCTTAAATTTGCTAAATTTAGAAACAATTTGACATATCTTGTCAATCATTGAAGTTCTAACTACTTATCAAAGAAAAGAAAAGAAAAGAAAAAATATATATATATATATTTTGTTGCATTACCACCTATCGGCTATTCTACTTTATTTCTGCATCATTAAGAATTTGAGATAGATTTATTCTTGAACTAACCCTTGTGGGTTGTGATATGGTTTCATAGATTTATTCTTGAACTAACCCTCGTGGTTTGTGATATGGTTTTAATCTACTATCATTAATGAGACCTTTAAGTGGTTGTTCATCCAACGTTGATAGCTTTGTTGCACCAGCTTTTGTGATATGCACAATTCTAAATGGTCCCATCCATCACATGCAAAGCTTACCCAGATACTTCAAGAATTTACTCTCATATAGTAATGCCAACATGTCGGGTTCAAGGAGCTTTCTTCAAATGTTTCGATTGTGCCATGCTTTTTTATGCTTCTTCTCCACCACTTGGTTAAATCCAGCAATGCCAGTCTTCTTTTAGCCCCATGAGCTCGTCCAATCATTGTTGAAGTGATTGGCCATCTAACATCTTTGTCGCGATCGCGATTCTTAAGCTGGGTACTACAAATTCAAGCCACGTGATTGCTTCCTTTCCATATACCAAACGAAATGGAGTGTGCTTGGTTAGCCTTTTAAAAGTTGTCTTGTAATCCCATAATACTACAAGAACATGTTGGTCCTGATTGTCGCATTTAACGTTACAAATCTTTGTAAGCACATGCTCAAGGATCTTGTTAAATGCTTCAACCATACCATTCACCTGCGAATGGTAAGGAGTACTTTTTTTGTAGTAAATCATGAATTCCTGTGTCAAGGCTTAGATGGTTGCATTCAATAAATAAGGCCCTTGATTACTCATTGAAATTCTAGGGTAGTTCAACATTGTAAAGATGTTCTCGAAAATAAAATCTGCAACCTTTTCTGCACTACAATCTTTGACTGGCGAGGCCTCTGCCCATTTGGTTAAGTATTCCATCATGGTGATAATGTACCGCGCCCCTATCCTTCGCAGGTGGATTGATTGGGCCGACAAAGTCAATAGCCCATTTTTCAAAGGGTTCTAGCACAATACCAAGAGAGGTACGGCCCAATCAATCCACCTGCATGAAGGATAGGGGCGCGGTACATTATCACCGTGATGGAATACTAGACCAAATGGGTAGAGGCCTCGCCAGTCAAAGTCAATAGCCCATTATTCAAAGGGTTCTAGCACAATACCAAGAGAGGTAACTCATCTCTCCTTGACGATTTTCCAATGCGCTGGCAAACATTACAACGCTTACAATATTCCTTGGCTTCTTAGAACAGTGAAGGACATCATAATCCAGCAAGAAATACTTTTCTTGTTGTTTCCTTTCCTGCATTGTGTCATCCTGCTACCCCTTCATGCACTTCCTGCAGTACCGAGTTGCACTCATGCTCTATAACGCATCTACATATGATTCCATTTGCACCTAACTTATATAGTTGTCTTGTAATCAATCGATAGTCTACACTTCTTATCACCAATTGTCGTCACTATGTAATGGTATATTCTTTCAACGCTATGTTGTTAGCGAGAAATGCTATGATCTCAGTGAACTGGTTTGGTATTGCTTTAATGCGAAATAAATGCGCGTTTAGTAACCCGTCCTCCAAGCTTTCTCCTGTTTCTCGAGACTCTATTCAAGACATACGATCTAGGCCTACTTTATATCTTCTTAGTTTAATCACCACTTCGAATTCTAGTTCTTGAAACAGCAACAAAAATCTCCATATTCTCCCCTCAACACTCGCTTGTTGACCAAGTACTTCAGCGCAAAATGGTCTGAAAAGAATTTAAAAAAAACTTCCTAGTAAATAATGCCTGATTTTCTACAACGCAAACACAATAGCCAAGCCTTCTCTCTCTATGGTGGTGTAGTTTCTGTGCTAGTGAAAGCTCTCTACTAGCGAAGGAGACTAGATGATAGATGTTACATTCCCCAGACTGCGCTAACATTATGCCAAGCACAACAGAAGATGGATCATGAAACATGCGTGCCCAATCTGGGAAAACTAAGATAGGGTCAGTGACTAGCTTTTCCTTCAAGATGTCTAGAGCCTCTTAACATCTGTAATTTAAGTCCTTCTTGAGTAACATCTCCAACGGTGTTGTTATTTGACCATAGTTCCTTATGGACTTTCTGTAATACTTGGTGTGACCCAGTGTTGGGTGTTATTCCTTCATTGTTGTTGAGGCTAACAAGTTCACAATCACAGCAATCTTTGTTGGATCTATGAAAAATCCTTCTTTACAGACAATATGCCCCAAGAGAAAACCAAAATGGGGTGCAAAAGATGCACTTCTTGAGATTTAACACTATCTGCAATTGTCTGCATCTATCAAGCATTAGTCTCAACAACTGTATGTGATCCGTCAGTAGACTAAAGACAATCCAATCGTCCAGGTATACCTCAAAAAACTTATGAATAAATTCCTTGAAGGCTTCCACTACAATCCTAGAGAATATTGTTAAGCATAATCGTATATGCGAAAGATCCCCATGCAGTCGCAAATGTCATTTTAGTCTGATCGTGTCCTACGCTAACATCTGATAGTTGTTGAAAACTGCCAAGAAAGTGTTTGTTCACCTTGTGATGCCTTGGGGGTGGACATGAACACTTAAAAAGTTGTGGTCCCTAGTATTCTTAAAGTGATAATGACTTTATGTTTATAAAGTACCTTTAAAATGTTAGTTTGAGTTATTAAAAATTTAAAAAGTGACTGAGAATTAAAAAGGTAAGTGAGTTTTAATAAAGGCCCTAGAGTTTTAATAAAGGCCCTAGATCTCATTTAGTTGGCTTTTAATCTAAACCATTGATTTTCAAGTGGTGGTTATTCAAACAAAAAGGCTAGGGAAAGGCATGGAGAGGATCAATTGTTCACTCTCACAAAAGATATTTTTGAGAGAAGAGGAGAGCAAGAAAAGAAAAGTTGATTTGGAGAGAAGGAGAAGTGAAACCCTTGAGAAAAAATTAATGTCCAAGTTACAGGCTGAATGAAATAAGAAGGGCAAATTTTTCTAAGCAAATCAAATATAAGGAGAGCGCAAATTCCAAGACTGAAATATCTTGTACCTCACACATATCGAGGCAAAATGCACAACATTTAATGCCAGTCATACAGCACAAATTTCGAGGCAAGAATTTGACAGCCCATACAGCAGGTACAGACCATACAGTACTGTACAGGCACAAATTTCAAGGCAGACATGCACATTTTTTGAGATAAAATTTCATGTAGCTGTCAACACGACGAGGGTCATACAGCAGAGTTTGCAGGTCATACAGTCACACGTGTGGGGACCGTACAGCACTGGAATTGAGACTGTCCGTACAACAATTTATCAGTGGGACTCTGGCACACATTTCGAGAAGAAACAAGGGAGATAAATACTGTTGGTTTTTATTTGTAATTTTTGCCTGAAAAAAATAAAAAAATCTCTCTGTGAAACAGGTTTTCCCTTGGGGGTTTTATCCTGGACTGATTGGTCAAAAATACCGAGTCAAATTTCATGTGTGTTGGCTGACCAATTGGTCAAAAATACCGAGTCAAATTTCATGTGTGTTTGCTGTCATCATTTTATGTGTGTGAAAAGTAGGCTGCCATAAAATTTCTGAGTAATTTATGTTGAAAGAATTCTGTGTGTTTCAAGCAAATAGTAATTTTTTTAAATTTTAAATGATCATGCATGCTGGGGTTTGGGCATTAAACTATATGCAGAGAAATTAAACTCGAAACAGGGTTCAGGTTCTAAAATTTTCAATAGTAACCTAAGAAACCATCCATAAAAGAGTAAGCTTCCCTCCCTCCTACATTTTCCAAAATTTCTTCTATGAAGGGAGTCAGGAATGGATCATGTACACATGCCGCATTGAGGCTTCTAAGGTCTCAGCAAATCCTTGTTTTTCTAGTTTTCTTGTCCTCTACTACCATAGTGTTGATTCATTATGATTCTTCGACTAGGAAAATGATGCCTGCATCTAGCATCCGATCCAATTCTGAATGTACTTTCCCCTTATACTTCGGACTTAACTTGTATGGCCTTTTTCTAATGGGTTTGGCCCTGTTACCAGATGAACAAGCAGGCTAGTGTTCGACAAACACAAGGAAAGTGACCGGATGTCACCTCGGTCGCTTTCCTTTAACTACTTCGGAGAGTCGTGGAGAGCCCTTATACCTGCTAACTATTGACAAAGTACACAATAACTTTCCACAGCCTTGGTAGGTAGAGATTAGTGCCTTTGGGTGGAGTCAAATAGTATAATCGTTTAAGCAAACTACCATAACAATAAAGTTGAATTGTCAATAATATACCAGTATGTCAGTACATAATCCTTATCATGTCAGATTTCAGTAATCATTAGCAACACATAGTACTTTGTACTGAGTGTGTAATATGGCCAATCACAACAGTAGTAGTATGATGTAGGTTTTAATATAAGTTATTCTTGGAAGAATGAACCAACATTTGCAACACCAATATACTCACTGTAATTTTAGCAACACACCATCAGGAAGTCTATCAAGTTATAGCAATATCAATAGTTTAGGTGACTCTTCCAAAGACAGTAGATCGGCACTTGTACAAATACGGCATCCTATGCATTCACTTGCTTCACAGTAATCATTGCAAAGAGATTACAACACTGTTGTAGTAGTGACATAAATATGGCAGTATTTATAGCATTTTAAGACATTTAACAGCAGCGTGTGCACCAATTAATTTAACCATCCAAGATCATAAACAGTGGCATTCAATCTATCATGAATAACAAAAACATCTTAAGTAATAATTTATTGATTTTACTTGCTTTACTAACCTCTGTTTAATGACTTTGCAGATCTGGTTTGTGAACAGCAGCAACCTGGGGGTTAAAAGATCACTTCCAAAGGCCCTTAATGCCTAGTTTTAGGCCTGGTTAGAATGTTTAGAGGGAAACAAGGGTAGAAGAGAGGAGCGTTGGGCTTTTAGGAGAGAGCGGTTAGGGACTGGTTAGGGATTAGTTTAGGGCTGTCTTAGGGTTTGCAGCAGGGAAAAAAGGGGAGAAAAAGGGAAGATAAGGGAGGCCAAGGGTTGTAAAGAGGAGGCAGAGGCCTGGGAAGAGGCATTCAAGCCCTTGGGGAAGCTCTTAAGGCCTGAAAGGAAGAGGCCGAGGCTGCCTGGGCAATTAGGGTAAAAATGCAAGAACCCTAACTCTGTTTTTTGCAGTCTGCAGCAGAAATTCAGACAAGGGTTTTGAGGGTCAAAAACAACCCCAATGAGGACGCCCTTGAGGTTCCAAGGCTAAGAAGGCGGGCCGAATTTTTAGGAAGGTAGGCCGAAATTGTAGGAGGGCCCAAAAATTATAATTTTTTTTCTGCAATTTTTCAAGATTTTTAGGGTTTTTCTGATATAAATTGCAGACCTAAACTATTAACCTAATCTACCATGAAATGCAAATTTTTATAAGTGAAAATGCATGAAATTGAAGAAGAAAGTGGATGGGGATAAAAACAAGAGGGTTTTTAAGGTCTTGCCCTAAACCCTAGGGCATCAAGGAAGGTGACCAGCCTTCCACTCGAGATGTCTCTTCAAGGTTTTGGCCAACTAGGACCTTCCCTAACAGCCACAAATGAATGGTTAGTGGAAGACAAGCTAGGGAAAAAACCAAAGATCCAAATCCCAGGCTTAAAAGAACCCCTAGAAGACATTCTTCAACAAACCAATGTGACAAAGAGCTGATAAGTGACCTAATTCAGACAAATTGCAGAATTAGGGCTACTATTTAATCCATAAAAAGCATCATTCATCAACTTTTAAAAAAGAGAGATCAAGAAACAAACCCTAGATACCTCCTTGTGCATGTGCCAAGCAAACAATTCTAGCATCACCTTAGCAAGAGCATGAACCAAGAATACTTCAGAAATTGCCTTCACATAAAAAAGAAAGACGTTCCTCAAGAGGTGCACATCACTCCAAGAGCCCTAGTAAGGGTAAAAAAGTAGCATATTGTTTTATCCAAATTGTCTTATGCCTAAAATGAAGTGAAGAGAGGCTTATTTACAAAAAGAACCAGGTCAACATGCCTTCAAAATGTCAAATTGAAATTTCAATATGTCAACTTAAAATTATAAAATAAATAACATAAAATAATCAAAATTGTGGATAACTTGGGGCATTTTCCCCAACGTTTACCCCCAAATGACTAAAATAGCTCAAATTGAGCAAATCACTCCAAATGGAAGGCTAGAGTGTGCAAGGGTTGTCATGCCCCATCTAACCTCAAAAGTGCTAATAATCCCTCAACACCCCCTCCCCAAAATGACAATGCGACCTAGTGGAGAGGATGACGTCATCATCAAAAGACTGCCAAAGAAGGGGCACTATGCTGAAAGGGGACCAAGACGGCTAACTGAGGTGACCAGGAAGGGAGGCAAAAGCCTCATAGCTAAAACACTGTCACTGGAGCAATAAACAAGGGAGGGGGGCATGTGACCCAGTGACCTGCCCCTAGGAGCCCCGAACACCAACCCCAGGGTTAAAGAACCCCAACAAAGGGCATTCAATAGTGCCATTAAGCCATAGTACTCCTAAAGTCAGGACCAAAGGGCCCGGCCAAACCGTCCCTCAAAACTGCAGATAATATCCATATCCTGGCCCAGAAAAAGGCGAACCCCATTCTTGGGCAATGAACTGAAGGTGTGCTAGTACCGATACCACGTAACAGGCCCATTCTTTGAGTTGGATCTTCATCTCCCCCAGGAATCCTGCTATTCCTTTCATTTCTAAAAAACTTATGGGAATAAGTTTTCATATTGCTTTAGTAGATCGGCTACCTAGGTAACTATCTCCTGGTCCCAGTAATCATCGATGATTACCATCTTCGGCTGTGCTTATGTGTCAATGTTGTGTTTCTTGGTTTTAAGCAGCTCCAAATACTTGGTATTGAGAGTTCCTGGTTTTGAGAGTTCTTGTTGTATGTACCAACTTCTTGGTATGACATAAAGGGTGTGCGCAAATCTATGCACCCATTGGCTTTCAAGTATTTTCTTCATAGTCCATCTCTTTTTACAAAACCACAAGTGTCCCTATGGACCAATTGTACCCTTATATCTATAAAAAAAACTCCCAAGTCCTCCGTGTTGATTTTTCCTAAGCGGCATCAAGAGCCATTCTCTGGGAGAATGGAGGCACCTAGTCAGTTACCAAGAAATTAACCCAGTCTAGGACTCAGACCTCAGCCTGGGGTTGAGGGCCATTCTCTGGGAGAGTGGAGGCACCTAGTCAGTTACCAGGAAATTAACCCAATCCAAGACTAAGGCCTCGACCTAGGGCTGAGGGCCATTCTCTGGGAGAATGGAGGCACTTGTTCAATTACCAAGAAATTAACCCAGTCCAAGACTGGGCCCTCAACCTAGGGCTGAGGGGCATTCCTGGGAGAATAGAGGCACCTGGTCAGTTATCAGGAAATCAACCCAGTCTGGGACTGGGGACTCGACCTGGAGTTGAGGGCCATTCTCTAAATGGAGGCACCTGATCAATTACCAGGAATTTAACCTAGTCTGGGACTAAGACCTCAGCCTGGGGCTGAGGGCCATTCTCTGGGAGAATGGAGGCACTTGGTCAGTTACCAAGTATTTGACATTGAGTCATCTAATGTAGCCTGGGGACTGGGTCTGGGCAAGTGATGCACTCCTCTCCTTGATCTATGGGCTATGAGACCTTCTCCAGGGACTAGCTACCCTCGCTTGAGATACCTAGCACTTGATCTTGGTGGCAACAAGGAGATTAAGATAAACATTCAAAAATTCTCCTTATTTATGAAGATGTAATTTGAGTGGGCATGAATGAACCACAATGACCCTAAAGAACTCTTGTGACAACTTGTTGTTGTCACAAAATACTTGAAGGATTGTGAAACCCTAGTCTTGGTCCATGTGACCATCAAATGAAGGACCAAGTGGCAAAAGACAAACACCAAAAGACCTTTGAACCACAAAACATTAAAAGTCAAGGGTCAAAGATGAAAAAATAAAGGAATCCCTAATGTCAACTTCCTAATTATGTGGAACCAACTTATAATGTTTGATGGACTATAAATAAAGAACAATTGCAAAGCATTTCATTATCATCTATCATCACTTGACAACTCCAACAATTCGTGACTGAGATCTTCATCATCATCGCAATTGAGGTTGACTGGGAAAAATTTCGGTGGTTGGTTATCCTTCTCTTCTTCTCCAACGTGGCAAATCTTAAGCTTGCTTGGGTGTCTTCCTTCACGACACATAACAGTTCACAATGGAGGGTGGTCTCGGTGGTGAGGAGTAGTAGCAACAGAGCTGCTACAACTCTCAGTGAAGGTAGTACAGCTCACGGTGGTGGCAGTAGAGCTCACTGTGAGGAGCTTGGAGGTAACAGCAGTGACCCCAAGCCTTACTAGGGTTGTCTTCCCTTGCTCCTCAGCCCTATTAGAGTTGATACACCATAATAGCAGCATCCGAGAGGTGGCTACAGGATTCACCGAGTTGTCAGCAGTGATAGCAGACATCCATGAGGCGACAGCCTGTACAGTCCACTCAGCAGCAAAAAGTACAGCCCACGTGCCAACAGCAGCAAAAAGTACAGTCCACGTGTCAACAACAACAGCAGCAGTAAAAACCTGTCAGGACTTCCACAATTCGAGAAATTTTTTATTCATTCATCTCAGAGTTCTGTGAACTAATTCTCTGCTCGTGTAGAAACTCAGTCATCTCATTTAGAGGATGAATTATTAATGCTTTGGGGTTTTTGTCCTTAAGGTTTCCCCATGAAAAATTGTGTGTTCAATTGTGTAATGCTTGTTTTACTACTGCATTTGTTTTAGTGTTGTTAATATTTCAAGTGCTATCTCTGTTACAGTCTGCAATTTTTTTAAAATATCATACACATGTTAAAATTCAACACTCGAATAGTTGAAACCTGATTTTTATGCACTCCTCAATCCATTCCCACCTACGCAATTCCTCCTTGTGCATCGCCCACCAACGCACAGGTGTACTGCAGGCTACCATGTCCAATGCCTGAACTCCCTGAGCGTCATGCACCTTGTCTTCCATATGCTCTAGGAAGGCTTCCACTTGTTTTGTCCCATCAAACCTTGGTAGGTAGTGTAATTTGGATCTGATCCAATGTATTTACTTGTTGATCCTTTCCCACTGTCTTGTGGAAACTTTGTATAATTTGTTCTTCCATCTTTATAATGCTTCTTGGGAGTCGAAATCAAATGAACAAATATTGCACCAGCTCAGTTCTCCATTTGTTGTCGAATTCACGGTCTTCTTTACTACTTGTGACATTGTAGGCATTCTCTACTTCGACACTCTAGGCATGGTTGTTCACAAGCTCAGTGTAGCACGCTCCCTCCCATTATGCTTTTGATTTAGAATGGAATTATTGTTGAATGCCCAATCTATACCCAAGAGCATTGGATATGGGTTTGTTTCATCCACAATTCAATAACTCTAAAGTCTACAACAATTTTTACTCCATCATTGTTAACCTCCACATTCTGCAGTCTACCAATTGGATAGATCCAATACTGATTTGCTAGCCTAAGTTGAAGAGGAGACCACACCATCTTTGGCAAACCCATCAACTCCCAATATTTCTTTGGTAAGATGTTAACGTCCGACACTAGGTTGAGCATCACATCCCTCATCTCATATCCTCCTAACTCGAGCGTCATCTTGAATTCCCTATCCGTTCTTTGCTTCTTTCTCACACAACGCACATTCCTTTCTAGTAACGGAGTGGAGATGGGCTCATCCACCTCACTTAGTGCTATCATCTTGGTTAGCATGTATGTCAATTTCTTAGTGAACGACAGATCACTAATGGAAAAAATTACTAGGTCCTTTGTGTCATCCTCCATTGGGCCACTATGTTGTACCTCTTGGTCATGTAACGTGTTGTTACGTAGTTTTTCCTCACGCAGTCGATTTTGTCTCAACTCTTCCTCACGCAAGCTTCTTTGCCTCAATTCTTCCTCATGTAAAGTCAATTCTTCCACTGCAGTTTGTGTGTCGTGCAGGAACTGTCTTTGATGTGCAGCATCAAACTTGGGTAGCACCTACACCGCCTTCATGATCTTTGTTTCTATGAACCGATCCACGCGGTCCACTTGTATCATATCCAGTTTCAACCCCACCTCTCGTAACCACATTCGCATGCACAATATCCTTCTCGTTCGATGCTTCACGCAGCTTTGCAATTGCCATGTTACAACACCTTTTCTTTTCTTCCAATTAAACGTGCAGGTTCAAGAAAACTTATGTTTGGTGCTAGGAACTATGACAATACCCACACAGCATGCGAGGTTTTGTGTAGAATTGTGCCAAGTGCCCCAACTCGCTACAATTAATGCTGAGATGGTTTGTCTACCACCTCTACCATATTTGCCTTGGCTCCTGCCATGGTATGCTCCCCATGACGCCCCTTGATACCCTTGTTGTTCATTTCCTTAGTTCTCTTTTGTCCCTTAGATTTGAAAAGCATCCACAATATGCTCTTTCATCAACTGGAATGAGCAACAATTGTTCACATCATGCCCCATGGACTTGTAAACGCTAGCTGAGATCAATAGGGACAAGTAATGAGACAAAGAATAAAGAGGTTAGAGTAGGGTAGTTGCTTCACAAAATCGTGCATGCACGATATTCTGATATTTCTACAATGTCGGGCAATAGACTTTGCAAATCTCACACCATTCTAACTTCGGTTCGACCAAAAAAAAGATTAGATGCAACAACCAAAATGCAATTACCCAGTGCGGGGCACTCATACCGGTGGTGATCCTTTGCATGGTGTTATCACTCGCCTTGTAGTTGCCTGTGTGAGGTGGATCCAGGATGGATGGTAGAGGGGCAAGCAACTAAGGGGTGGAACCACGACTACCTAGACTCCCAAATGGATGGTTGTCACGTCAATCAAGGCAACCTTCACTTTATGTTATCCTAGTCCAAGACAACGATGGGGGAGACCCAAATCTGCTCCCGACAGGAGAGATCAGACCTAGACACCAGAAGAAGATCAAATGGGGCTTCAAGGTACTTAAGGTGCAAGGTAAATGGAAACCCTAGCTCTAGGGTTTAGGTACTAGCAACTGGTGGGGATGACCACTGTCTTGGAAAACGTAACTGCGAAAGGGTGAGCAAGAATAGAATTGGGACTGCCTAGTACCAGGGGGACAAAAACAGTGATGGATAGGTGACTTGAGTTATCGGTAAGTGTTGGCAAAAGGAGTAAAAATGAGGTCAAGATGGGGCAAGCGCTAGCTAGGAGATCAATGCCTTGTGTGCATTGGGCAATGGAGTCAGCAGTAAACCAATGTTTCAAAGAACCCACCTGGGAGACACCTTGATCTACGAACCCATAAAGTAGTTGGTCCGAAAAAGCTAAGGTACAGGAAACCCAGCTTAATGGATGGCTAGCGCTAGGGCTTAGGAGGACAGATCTACAATTCTAGGGTCACCTAGAGGCTAATGGCTCAGCGTTGAAGAAGAAAAGAGGTCAAGATGACCTGATCTACAAGCCCAAATCAGGAAATCAGCAGAAAAATCAGATCTAGAAAAGTCAAAATCTGATGATGGGGCTAGGAGGCTGAAAACTGATTTTTCAGATCTAGGGCAAACAGGGAATAACTAGCTCAGCGTTGGGGGTGTTTTGGGGTGCTTGGGCCCTAATCTATCAACATATCTTGTCAGATTTTAGAAGAAAAAAAACACTTCCGAAAAAGTCCAGTTTTCAGTGAGGGCGCTAGGGCTGTTTTAGTCAATTTTTCAGATCTAGGTCAAATGGTCAAGCAACTGGACAGCGTTGAAGTAAATTTAGGCTGTGTGGGACCCGATATATCTGTCTGTGAAGTCAGAATTCAGAAAAAACTCAAAACCCTAGTAGGTCAATTTTTCAGTGGGGGGTTATGCAGTTTTCTGCTTAAAAATTAGAAATAGGTCAAACCGTGAGGAATTTGACCAACGTTTCAATTGATTTGATGAAGGGGAGGCCCGATCTATGAAACCCAGAAATGGTTTGACAAAAAACTGGACTATTCCCAAGTTTATTGATTTTTAGTGTTTTTAGTGCTTTAGGAGTTTTCAAGAAAAGTTGAAGAAAAGCAAGGTACAATGGAATAAGATCTAAAAAAGAAGAGACTTACCTGTTGGATCTTACCTGGAAAAGCTTGTAGAAGTCTGTAACAGTGACAATCTTTGCTATCCCGATCAATTCTGGAAGATCCCCGTGATTTCTATGGCATATGCAAGCTCCAAGCCACCAAAGTGCCCCCTACCTGCATGAGCAAACGTCAACCATATCAAATTTGCTAATACAAGATAAAGAAACTGAATGCTACAAGACAGTAAAATGAAGTAATCATAGAGCGCAATGAAACTAATGAAAAACCCTTGATCTAAGACGAAGAGAACCGAGCGAGTTGAGGTCCCCCTACAAAAACGCTCCAGCCAAAACACCCTCCTGTAGACAAAACAACGATAGCCACGAAAAATATAGATCTCACGAGAATTTCCACAATGCTAGAAAGCCGAAGACTAGCTAATCACCATTTGAGCACATCAGATGCAAAGCAGATCCAGAAAAATTTCCACAAAAAAGTCTTTCTATTATTCAGATCCAAGAGCCAAAGACCCCTTACAAATGAGAAGCTCTCTCCTTTAAATAGAAATGAGAAAACCTCAATCATAACCAAATCCTAACCACTTTCAAAACGAGTGGCTAAGATTAAAAGATGAAATGTTCTAATCAATAGTTGAGATGAGCTCAACATACAACACATGGATCAATATAACCATAATTTACCAAAGTGGACTAAACCACCCAAATAAAGGTAACCCACTCAACAAGAAATAAATGAAAGCACATGGTGGGTCCAAGGAGTGTTTGACTAACTCCCTTTGGGTGTCCCCATGGCACAATAAATAATATAACAATTTAATTATTTGACTTTTGTGCCTCCTTGAGGAAATCATGAGCCTCCAAAAAGAGCTCTAGAAAATAATAAAATTTGCCCAAAAATAGATGTGGGCCCAATCAGGAGCTGCAACTGCTAGAGAAGGTGTGGAGGACATCACTCTCATCATCATGACTCATTCCATGTCATTTCCTTGCCTCAGTAGCCCAAGTCGATTTCTTCAATAGCCATTTAATTATCTTTTAATCTGCCTCGGGAAACGTGAACCTGCCAAAACAGCCTCCTAGGGTGTCTGCGTTGTCAAAATGAGCCCGCCAGGCTCTCTAGGATGGGGGTACTATGGTACAAACAAGTGGTTACACCCCTATGTTCCATACAACGCCCTAGGAGATCCAACTAAAACATTTCCCTGCTCAGACATATCAACTTGTGACGAAAAACTGCATCAGAAAGGCAAAATGAGCCTGATCATATCTGCAAGTGCCCAGAACTAGAAATAAACTGTCTCATTAGACTCGGAGAGTCCAAATCCATCTAAGGTGTATACCCATACCCCTCATAGGTCTCTATCTGATCATCAACCATATCCAATAAACAATATAAACATTTGTAACTGATCAGATACCCATAATAACTCAAAATACATCCATCTGCTGCAAGTGTTAAAAGGTTAAGCCATGCTCTACAACTCATTCAAGTAACAATCAGAACAAGTAGCATTCATTTCACCGGCAGTACATCAACCAATACATATATAAGGCTTTATTTATTATTACTTAGACTTAAACTTAGACTTTCAAGACCATACTCACTTCATAGATGTAGCCAATTTGCTAGTGAAGGGTGAAAGGTGAAAATGACAAGGCTAAGGCAAAGGATGACTTCCTACTCAACATCATGACACTTTGGATAAGGAAAGGGAAAGCTCACTATAACCAATGTCGGACAAACAACAACACATGGAATGGCAGTGCCTCACAGATGGATGAGTTGTTTAGAGAGTGCTTATTCAACTTAGGCATCATGTCTACATCAAGGACAATGCCAAACATCCATACTAAGGGGAGTTCTGCACAATGCCAAACATCGGGACAACTGACCAGAATGATTTAGGCATACAATCCAACTCACCAAAGGCAAGTTCTGTCACCAACTCAGAGTCGAGACACAATATAAACAGGGAGGCTTGTCCAACAAAGGTTCTAATGGGGAAAAAAAGTCCTCCATGTCATAAGTCAAGAAGTCAGTCAGGTTGAAACTAAAATGGAAGGTAGTCGATGAAAACAGTGAATGATGGAACCAACACTAGAAAGCCAAAACAATGGTGGGAATGACTACCTCTATTCTCCCTAAGGAGGGTAAAACCAATGAGTATAGATCAAGAACTTCCAAGTCTAACTAAGGACATCAATACATAGTACAAGATACAACCAAGTCCATATAATTATGACCGCCAGATCATGATACCACAAGTTAATACATGTCACAAGAACCAGTATAAGAGCAATAATAACCATAACACAATATAAAATGCTGAGTCATAACCATGCAATAAAATCCATCTGAGACACCAACTGTCCAATGAGAAAGAACTAATATAACACTGGGCATCCATGACTGCTCTGAAATAAAATAAATGGCTACATCGGTCCTCAAATCTGAGTGTCCTGAGACTCGGTCCTGACATGGGAGAGTACAATAGTCCACTAATACAAAAATGATACATCAAAACTGCTCATCTCAGCATCTCATATGTAAGAGATCTGGATGAAAAATGTACTGTGTCTGAAGAATAGAATATGGTAGCCTGGCTACTATATATGTGATAACACACGGTAGAAGGTGCAACAAATATTTTCACACATTACTTTCCTTGTGGAGATCCCTTGCAACTGCACAATGAGTTGGAAGTGAAGCTATGCCATTTCAACTGAGCACTCTCCTCCAAGGGTAGACTCTACTCACATAACAATCTCCAACGCTTTGGATTGCATTCCTACCTTCTGCTACACAAGGGGGACTCTAATGTGTGAGAGGAGTCCTACGATAAACCATTCCCTGTGTTGAACATCTCGAATTTGGAAGCTCAACCTATCTAGCAGAATTTCGAACCACTAATCATAATCCCAAATTGTTTCTCCCACTATCTACTTAATCTCTTTAATCTCTATTATACACTGAGATTCCAACTTTGGCTTTTGAAACTGCTTCAGCAAGTTCCTTTTGATGATGGCCAAGGACCTCGTCTACCCTAGTGGTATAGTTTGTCTAACCTAGTGGTACAGTGTTTTGTACTTCATGTACCAAGTCAACGCACTATCTTTGAACGTTCTTTCCAATTGCACATTGTTTGCATTCATATTTGTGATTTGCTTAACTAACCAAATGGCTTCACAAGTGAAGCAGTTTTGTCCAGCAACATCCTTCCCAATCCTATAAAAGATAGGGAGTCTCAATGTCGAAGGGTTCTTCATCGCCATATTGTTACTACAAAACTGACTAAATTTTCAAATTTGATTTTAGCAAGGTTGGTACCCTTTCCTCCACACACTTGATATCCTTCTCTAATATAGGACCCTTTTCTCTATCTAGTTGTGGTATCAAATTTTCTTCTCCTTTTGTTAAAAGGTGCAAGGGATTCAAGCAAAAGAGGGGATTTCTTCTTGGTGAAGCATTTCCATTGAGCTCAAATTCAAAAGAGAATCTCTAGCTGCATAAGTCCTCTGATAACTGACAAAGTGCTTCCATCTAACTACGCCCCTTCCTTATCCACGTCTCCTAATCCAATAACCATTCTCCTCTACCACTAGGTGTCAACACCACTACCTCCATTACACCTACTAGTAACTTTCAATACTTCTTCCTCTACGTAACGCCTCTTCAACGATCTCTCCTCTACGCACCCTTCTTGCATGACAGCAACACACCCTTCTAGCGCATCACTCCCAGTTGTGCACCCTCCTAACATAGTTATCTCCATTACATTCTTCTTACCCTTTCTCCACGGACTATCTTCACCATTCGGCTTCTCTTCTTTCTTTTCTTTTCTAATCATTTGCTTGATCTCAACTCTTCTTGTTTGTTGCTCCTCTCTTCAAAGTCTCTGCTCTTTTGGATCCATTGCATACCTAATTTCCCTCCTTTTCACACATTACTTTCCTTGCGGAGATCCCATGCAACTGCACAATGAGTTGGAAGTGAAGCTATGCCATTTCAGTTGAGGACTCTCCACCAATGGTAGACTCTACTCGCATAGCAATCTCCAACGCTTTGAATTGCATTCCTACAATGAGTTGGAAGTGAAGCTATGCCATTTCAGTTGAGGACTCTCCACCAATGGTAGACTCTACTTGCATAGCAATCTCCAACGCTTTGAATTGCATTCCTACAATGAGTTGGAAGTGAAGCTATGCCATTTCAGTTGAGGATTCTCCACCAATGGTAGACTCTACTCGCATAGCAATCTCCAATGCTTTGAATTGCATTCCTACCTTCTGCTACGCAAGGGGGACTATAATATGTGAAAGGAGTCCTACGATAAACCATTCCTTGTGTTGAACATCTTGAATCTGGAAGCTCAACCAATCTAGCAAAATTTTGGACCAATAATCATACTCCCAAATTGTTTCTCCCACTATCTGCTTAATCTCTTTAATCTCTATTATACACTAAGATTCCAACTTTTGCTTTTGAAATTGCTTCAGCAAGTTCCTTTTGATGATGGCCAAGGACCTCATCTACCCTAGTGGTACAATGATTTTGTACTTCATGTACCAAGTCAATGCTCTATCTTTGAACGTTGTTTCCAATTGCGCATTGTTTGCATTCATGCTTGTGATTTGCTTAACAAACCAAATGGCTTCACAAGTGTAGCAGTTTTGTCCAACATCATCCTAACCAATCCTATAAAAGATAGGGAGTCCTTCATCGCCATGCTATTACTACAAAACTGACTAACTTTTCAAACATGATTCTAGCGAGGTTGGTACCCTTTCCTCCACACACTTGTTATCCTTCTCTAATATAGAACCCTTTTCTCTATCTAGTTGTGGTATCAAATTTTCTTCTCTTTTTGTTCAAAGGCGCAAGGGGTTCAAGTTGAAGAGGTGATTTCTTCTTGGTGAAGCATTTCCTTTGGGCTCAAATTCAAAAGAGCATCTCTAGTTGCATAAGTCCTCCGATAACTGACAAAGTGCCCATCTAACTACACCCCTTCCTTATCTACGTCTCCTAATCCAATCATCATTCTCCTCTACCACAAGGTGTCGACACCACTACCTCCATTACACCTATTAGTAACTTTCAATACTTCTTCCTCTGCGTCACGCCTCTTCAACGATCTCTCCTCTGCGTGCCCTTCTTGCATGACAACTACACACCCTTTTGGCGCATCACTCTCAACTACGCACCCTTCTGACATAGTTATCTCCCTCGCATTCTTCATACCCTTTCTCCACGAACCATCTTCACCCTTCGACTTCTCTTCTTTCTTTTCTTTTCTAAACATTTGCTTGATCTCAACTCTTCTTGTTTGATGCTCCTCTCTTCGAAGTCTCTGCTCTTCTAGATCTGTTGCTTTCCTAATTTCCCTCCTTTTCACACATTACTTTCCTTGTGGAGATCCCCTTCAACTACACAATGAGTTGGAATTGAAGATATTCAACTGAGGACTCTCCTCCAAGGGAGGACTCTACTCGCATAGCAATCTCCAACGCTTTGAATTACATTCCTACCTTATGCTACACAAGGGGGACTCTAATGTGTGAGAGGAATCCTACGATAAAACATTCCTTGTGTGAAACATCTTGAATCTGGAAGCTCAATCGATCTAGCAAAATTTTGAACCACTAATCATAATCCCAAATTGTTTCTCCCACTATCTGCTTAATCTCTTTAATCTCTATTATACGCTGAGATAACAACTTTGGTTGTTGAAACTGCTTAAGTAAGTTTCTTTTGATGATGGCCAAGGACCTCGTCTACCCTAGTGGTACAATGATTTTGTACTTCATGTACCAAGTCAAGGCTCTATCTTTGAGCGTTGTTTCCAATTGCGCATTGTTTGCATTCATGTTTGTGATTTGCTTAACCGACCAAATGGCTTCACAAGTGAAGCAGTTTTGTCCAGCGTCATCCTTCCCAATCCTATAAAAGATAGGGAATCTCAATGTCGAATAGTCCTTCATTGCCATACTGTTACTACAAAACTGGCTAAATTTTCAAACTTGATTCTAACGAGGTTGGTACCCTTTCCTTCACACACTTGATAACCTTCTCTAATATAGAACCCTTTTCTCTATCTAGTTGTGGTATCAAATTTTCTTCTCTTTTTGTTAAAAGGCGCATGGGGTTCGAGCTAAAGAGGGGATTTCTTCTTGGTGAAGCATTTCCTTTGGGCTCAAATTCAAAAGAGCATCTCTAGCTGCACGAGTCCTCTGATATCTGACAAAGTGCCTCCTCTGATATCTAACTGCGCCCCTTCCTTATCTATGTCTCCTAATCCAATCACCATTCTCCTCCGCCACTAGGTGTCAACACCACTACCTCCATTACACCTACAAGTAACTTTCAATACTTCTTCCTCAACATCAAACCTCTTCAATGATCTCTCCTCTGCGCACCCTTCTTGCATGACAGCTACACACCCTTCTGGCGCATCACTCTCAACTGTGCACCCTTCTTGCATGACAGCTACACACCCTTCTGGCGCATCACTCTCAACTGTGCACCCTTCTGACATAGTTATCTCGCTCGCTTCTTACCCTTTCTCCACGGACTATCTTCACCCTTCGACTTCTCTTCTTTGTTATCTTTTCTAATCATTTGCATGATCTCAAATCTTCTTGTTTGTTGCTCCTCACTTTGAAGTCTTTGCTCTTTTGGATCCATTGCTTACCTAATTTCCCTCCTCTTCATGCCCTCCCCTTTAGGGATTTACTCTTCCATGGTATTAGGTTCCATGTACATTAACCCTTTCTCTATGAATAGCATTTTCATCCAAACGATATATCGATCAACAACCTCTTCTTTAGGCTTGCTTTAAAGTTTATCTTCACACTACTATAGGATTCACTAGTTTCAATGGCAAACTCTACAAATATATCCTTCCTTTACCCTTTAAAACCAAAAGTCTATAGCTCCAAACCACTTGTTGTCCAAAACCCTCTACCTATTTATTTTTCCTATATCCCACACTATTGGCTCTGGTCTCCACCATACTGTGTTGATCTCAATTTATCTCTTTACCCATTCATGCAACAAACATGGAAATTCTACAAAAAATATTTCATGCAGGTCTAAGTAAATGTACCTTTGTTTGTAGCGCTAAGGATCAACGAGCAAATCTTTGGTTTCTCTTTGCATGAACTCATCCTCCTCCTTGTTCATCCATTCCTCGGTCTCATCTTTGGATGGCTTCCATGTCATCCCCTCATTTTTCCACAATGATCTCAACAACAAAACCAATTGTTGGCTCAAATCTCTCAAACTCAGCGTTCAACAGGCTCAACCAACAACTACCTCAAAAGCATTAGCATATTGAATATTCAAGATGAATGAATTAAGGTCTCACCCAAAACACTCTTGAGAGTTAGAGGACATTCATATCAAGAACTCACAGAAGACTAACATTAAACACATCTACTATAATTAGCATTCACTCATTCAACAATCATTTATTAACATTCATTCGCTACCACAAGAAAACTCATAATCTGAAAGGACCAACTTCTTCTATATCAAGACGACCTTGCGCAGAATACATTGTATAGCATAGAGGCTATAGAAGCCAAAATCCCACGGGTATATCTTCCAAAAAAACCGTACTAAGCTAACCCTTTTCCCATTACAAAAGCCTCTCTTATAAGCAGATTACCGAACTGATCCTTCTTTGGATTTGTCAGACCAACACGCGACTTAGTTGGCATGGAAAATCCCACACATTACTAAAGTTGGCATGTGGCGCAAAACTTTCGTGTGCGGTGCCACATTGGTGCACCAAGTGTCGATTGTTGGTGCATCTTCCAACTATCCAAAATTCGACGCCAACACTCAGTGAATAAGAGTCGGTTCAATAATTCCCAGACACCTATGCACAAAATATATAAAAGCTAAGATGACCCTAAAAATGAGAAGACCCAGAAGGATCAGAACTTTGAATTGTTGCATTTCTTGGTTTGTTGGCATCGAGGCTTTGTTGCTTGTATTGATGTTGTTGAAAAGACAATAGTTAAATCACCAGAAACCCAAATCAAAATCCATCAGACACAACCCAAGTTTTGAGTTGCAACTTGTATAGATTTAGATTTAGAATAATACGAAAATTATCAATGGGATAAATGATCATGTTGCCTGAAGATACATGCCTGAAACATCTCTAGAATCTGCCTGTGACATCTCTAAAATCTACTTGGAATGTCTCCAAAATCTGCCCGTAAGTCCCTGAAATCTGTTGGGGTCATTTTGGGTACGGCCAACAAGTTCTCAAGTCCTCGATTAAGTCCCCGGCAGATTGGGGACGTTTCCTAGGGGTCCCCAACTCCCTGGCGGATTGGGGATGTTTCCTAGGGATCCCCAAGTCCCCAAAAGGCGAGGACAGCAGGTATCGGGCTTTTGGGGGTGACATGTCCCCATGCAGCCTAGTTTTGTACATAATCATTCATTGTCCTTTATGGGACTTCAAAATCTAAGATACCAATTAATTGTAGGTAATAAAACAGGGAGGAGAATCAAATCCAAGCTGGGATAGTAACAGAATCTAATACACTTGCTTTTTTAAACATATTAGGGACATTAATTTCTTGCATGACACACTGGACTTGTCATTTTACAAGTCTATGCATACTTGATTTCTGAATAAAGCTTTGTTGTAGACCAGTCATGGGAATTGAGACTATAGAAAATGTTCAAAGTTAGTTGGACAAAACACCTCAGTGGTTATGAAAAAGGGTTATTCCTTAAAACTAGATAGCAAGCTAATTAAGAAAGGGTGTCATGTCATCCCTAGAATTTCATGTAAAGATTGAAGCTTCCATTGAACTATGCAGCAATTTCTATTATTGGAAACGTCCACTAGTACTCTACCAGAAGATATGCATAGAAAAAATCATACTAAAACTAAATAGTAAAAACAGATCACTACAAAGAAATCAAATACAGCTGGAGGCTTAAACAACAAACTTATGGTCTCCATATATTTCCTTGGACGGTTTGCTTTTCATCCTAACCCATGTCCCCATACTATTTCAAGATTCCAATATTCCATCGGCACTTATGTTTGGCAGTTTACAGGCATTTATCAAATAAAATAATGTTCTAGGGAAAGATTCCAATAGAAGTTAATCCATGAGCCAGCAAATAATTAATTCGGAAGTGTTGGAGATAGTACAAAGATGGCCTTGAAAGAATTTAAAGTCCCATTCATGGCTTCTCAAACATAAACTACTGTTATTAGAGAAAACAAAAACATAGGTATTGAACCAGCAACAAATTGGAAACTCCTAACTTGTGCCAATAATCAACGGCAATGATTCCTGAAAGATTAGGGACTAGAAATTTGTAAGACAAAACAGCTAAATCACAAAAATTATAGACAATTCTTGCCGTTTGTTTATTGCTATAATCTTTACCCATAGTCAATGATAGTGATTATTCGAATTTTAGTGCCTACGATATTGATGAGAGCGAACATCTGCCAAAGAAGATTCAGAAATGAAGAGGGTGATTTGTCAAACCACCCACCAAGATTCAATTCCGCTTGAGGCACAAATAAGCAGTTGGGACCAGGTGTAAGTCTTGAATGATGTTAACAAAAGAGTGCCCCCCTGCCATGACAGCTTAGCCAAAAGAAGGTGCTTATGTTCAGTAGTCCATCCCTTGAAGGCCATTTCAACACGGAAGCAAGCCACTTGTGGTGATCAACCTCCTTGAGCTAATTGCAATGCTTCTTGTTAAATCTTCAAAAAAAGAAGAGAGAGACCAAACAACTAATCGAAAATTCAGAGGCAAATATTCACGTTTGAAAACTCGGAATCAACAATTCGTATAGTTTAATATAACTCCCAAACCAGTCAAATAGAAATCAAACTGGCAGGCTTGTAAACAGTATATCACTATTTCCCGGAACAACAAATTCGGAAACACTTTCTTCTTTCTACACCACACTACCTGTGGCTAAATCGACAGCAGACATACTAACTCACGCTCATTATAACTAGCCTTATCTGGGATTCCCCAATGCATAAAAATTACATTTCAGGGTGAATAAAAATTGGTTCACCGGTAAGATTCATGAAGCATTCAGCAATCCACTAGGGTCCCATTCTCAGTATAGCCTGCCCCATCAGAGTGGCATGCCAAAAAGGATGAAGTCAGGTGCAAGTCCTGCGCAGAATTGGTGGAAAAAGCACCCCTCGGACATGGCACCTAAGCTGAAGGAATTCCATGTTATTTAGTCGTCCCCAACGTTTGATCATGTGGCCCCCAACCTCTGAGCATGATCGTCGAAGCATAGCTTTAATTTAATAAACCTATAATTTTTTATCGGATGCGTGTCTTCAGGGACTTAAATACGAGTTTTGCTTGAAATACTCACATCATTAACCATGTTTTTGCTATTAATTTTCACTGTTCAATAGAATTTGTTAAAAGCTCCGGAAACCTAAAATATCTTTAAAACTGCATCATCTTAAAACATTTTCTAAGCAAACCTGTAAAAAAATTTCAATTCCACTGAAAACAGAGGACCTCAATGATCGGGTATAATTTCTCACATGCTGCAATAAATATGTTTTAGCTCCCCTAAAATTGAACAAAGTTGAACTCAGATCTGCAAAAAGAAGGAAAAAAAGGTAGAAGAAAAAGAATGAAACCCTGAGACCGTGTACTTAATAAGGGTTTGTCCGTGTACCTTGTTGCAAAGCTCTGCTGAATCCAACACAGAGAGGATTCCTCTGGTTGCCCTTCAATTGAGAGGAATAATACAAGCAGCCCTTGCAGGACCTTCCCTTGGACCCTCCGGCTCCATTTTGTGTCTCTTCTTTACTGATCCCTGACCCTTCCTCTTCGACCATGGTTTCGATCCCTGGAGTTATAGCATGTAGTTATTCAATGCCACCAAATCCTTCAGTGTTTCTGGAAAAAATAAGGTTTAAAAGGGTCACCAGATTGCAATACGTCAGTCTAGAGCGCTTCTCCTCTGAATACCATTAAAATATAAGAATGTCTGACAACCACGGTGTTTTTCATTCTCAAATTCTGTATATCCTATACGGTTCATCAGTTCGTATATAGTCGGCAACGGCTATACGATTATGTATACGCTCTTTTTCCATCTTTGATCATTATCTCATTGCATTTTTTACTTTATTTTTTTATTTTTATATTTTATGTTGCTTAAACTCTTAAACAATGTAAGTTCAAAAATTATAAGCACAATATTTGTCGTTTTTCATCAATTAAATATAAAACTAATCAATCTTGAGAGGAGATTATGGAGGGTTTTTGTATTCAATTTTCAAGTATGTGATGCATGCAATCCATAGATTTGGTGAACAACTTGGGAACAAGTGCAATATTGGGTAGCAAGGAGATTATAGAGACTTTACAAGTTGGGGTGGATCTTAGGTTTTAGGTAGGTTTTTATTGGGTTTATCTTGTTGCAAGTAAAGTGATTGTTATTACCATATGATAGAGGGAGAAGAAGAGGCTTGGATTAGATGCAATAGTTAGAAGATTTAAAGCTAGAAATTGTGTACGTTTCAATGTATTTTAGGTTGTGTTAATGTGGTTCATTTATTTACATTCAACAAACACAACCTAAAATGTATTGAAATTACGTATCATTTATCTTGGTTGACAAGGTGACGTTTAAAAATATTATATATATATTTTGAATCAAAAAAGACAAGTTTCTTTAAAATCATATTTCTATTGATGTTATCATCTATCTATTTTATGTTATGAGTTATCTTGCTACAATAATGTATTTTATATTAGGATTTTGTTCCTTTTTTTTATTTGTCTTGACAAAAGATATGATAAATCAAAATACTTAAGTAAACTTTGTGACGTGGTATGGTTTAAGAGGATTAAAGTAAGTCATCTTCCTATTCTTTTTAATAGTAAATAAGATTATTTTATTAACGGAAAATAAATTACTAAAACTAAGTCATTGGATTGCTCAATACAAAAGTTTTGATACAAAGTGGGGATGTTAGCATCTCTACTATAAAAAAACAGTAGCATAACAAAGATAATATACAATACTAAACTATATTAGCGCAAAGCTAAAGTTATGAAATGCTATAGTGGATAGCAGGAAGGAAATAGTCTCATGTCTCTATTTGTATGTTGCCTAAAGAAAAAATGAGGATGTCCTCGTCTAAAGTATCAATTGTCAATTGTGTAATTATCCTACCATCCAAGGCCAAAGAAAATAAACTTTGAATGGAGAATTGGCTAGAAGAGTTGGAGTTAGATCAAGGAATGACTATATGTTTGGAGGAGGCAGACTGTTGTTGGGATTGGGAGGAGATGGGTTGTATGTTAGGCTAGCACAAACTACCCATCTCCTCCTAGTAAAGACCTTGTTTGAGTCTCTATGGATGGCAAAAACTAAAGAGGTTGACATGGAGTAGCATATCACAAAGTAAATATCTCAAGGGAAGGGGGACATGTTACTAACCTAGACCCACATGAATCTGTCAAACTCATCTAAGGCAACCACTTTGACTTTGTCAAAATCATTTTTATATTGGTGTTGTCATCCATATATTTTATCTTATGGGTTATCTTGCTAAAATAATATATTTTATATTAGGATTTTGTTCATTTTTTAAATTTGTCTTAAGATAATATATAGTAAATGAAAATAATTAAGTAAATGTTGTGACATGGTATAGTCAAACTCATGGTGTAAGAGGAATAAAGTAAGTTGTCGTCATAATTTTTTAATACTAGATAAGATATATTTATTAATGGCCAATAAATAACTAAAAGTAAGTCAATGGACTACTCGATATGAAAGTGTCGATACAGAGTGGGAATGTTAGCATCTCTCCTATAAAAAACAAAAGTGGAACAAAGCTAATATATAAGAACTAAGGCGTTCTATTAGCGCAAAGTCAAAGTTATAAAATGCTCTCATAGGTAATATGAAGGAAAGAGTCGTATCTCTATGTGTGTGTTGCCTGAAGAAGAAGGGATGGTGTCCTCCTCCAAAGTATCCATTCTCAAATGTGCAATTATCCTACCATCCAAGGCCAAAGAAAATAAACTCTGAATGGAGAACTGGCTAGAAGAGATAGTGTTAGCTCAATGAATGAATATTTTTCTAGAGGAGGTAGCTTGTTGTTGGGATTGGGAGAGATGGGGCGTATGCTAGGCTAGCATAAACTACCCATCTCCTCCCAGTAAAGACTTTGTCTAAGTCTCTGCAGATGGCAAATCTAAGGAGGTAGGCAAGTAGTAGCATATCACAAAGTAAATTTTCCAAAGGAAGTGGGGCATGTTGTTAACCTAGACCCACATGAATTTGTCAATTTCATGTAAGGAAACCACTTCAACTTTGTCAAAATCATCTTTCTATTGATGTTGTCATCTATTTATTTTATGAGATGGGTTTCCTTCCTACAGTATTATATTTTATATTAGTATTTTGTTCCTTTAGTTTTAATTTGTCTTAAGATAAGATATGATAAATAAAAAATAATTAAGTAAATGTTGTGACATGGTATAAACAAACCCATGGTATAAGAGGATTAAATTAAGTCCTTGTCCTAATTTTTTAATAGTAGATACGATAAATATATGAATGCTTAATAAATGACTAAAAGTAAGTCAATAGATTGCTCAATACAAAAGTGTTCATACAAAGTGGGAATGTTAGCACCACTCCTATAAAAAGATAATGCACAACAAAGCTAATATATAAGAACTAAGCTCTATTAGCGCAAAGCTAAAGTTATGAAATGTTGCAGTAGACAGCAGGAAGGAAAGAGCCCTGTGTCTATAGGTTTATGTTTCTTGAAGAAGAAGGGAGGTTGTCCTTCTCTAATGTATCCATTTTCAAATATGTAATTATTTTGTCATCCAAGGCTAAAGAAAATAAAATTTGAATGGAGATGGCTAGAAGAGTCAAAGTTAGCTCAAGTAATGACTCTTTATATAGAGGAGGAAATCTATTGTTGGGATTGGGGGACATGGGTTATATGTTATGCTAGCATAAACTACCCATATCTTCTTGGTAAGGACCCAATTTGAGTCTCTGTGGATGGAAAAATTTGAAGAGGTAAGCATGAAGTAGCATATTACAAGGTAAATGTCACGGGGGGAGGGGGACATGTTGTTAACCTAGACCCACATGAATCTTTCAAACTCATATAAGGCAACCACTTTGACTTTCTCCTAAAGGTAATTCAAGTGAAGGAAAGCCACACAACCTAACCCCTCCACTCCTTCCAAGTTCCCAATAATATATCCTACCTACAAGCTAACTAACAATCAATATCTGAGACATGTCAAGATAGTCTTATCAAGTTTTGTGTGGGTCTCTACCATAAATGGAATCTTTGAAGCTCTAGGTGCATCATGAATTATGCTAGGGGAAGACAAAAGTACCCCGTTGCAATTCCAACATCTTATTATAATCCTTGAACGCTCTCACTCCCCTCTAGTGACCCATAATTTAAGGAACCCATTGTATGTCCATCGTGGGGGAGGGAAATATTGAATAATTTCCCTCGGATCTTTGATGACTATCAATTTACCTACTTGTCATGTTGTTGCCACCTATTTCTTATACCATTTAAACTATGCCACATGTGATTCTATAAGATCCTCGTCCAAGAAAATCATATGGGGGAAATAGTCATTAATTTCCCCAAAGGGCTCATAGGAGGTACCCCAAGGGCCTTAACTAAATAAAAAGAGTAGAAAAACTAAGCTAAGCTCTCTTTGGGTTGATATTGGAAATGAAGAGTTTGGTAAACCTCCGCAAGAAAAGCAATACTAACATAATCTAAAACACGAGAAATAACAATGGCATGCACACACAATACACATAGATTTACTCTGAACACCCTTAACTAGGAAAACAAACCTAGTTGAGAGTTGTTGCTCTCTCTATCTCATTGTAATGACTTCACCATTCACAATACAAAATTTATGTTTTCAACAACATACAAAAACCCTAATCCATTAACCCACATTCATATAGTCAACTACTAGGGGAAACAATGACCATTGATTCTTTACACCAATAGAACTTTTCAATACTAATAGACTTTGTTAATGAGTCTGCAATATGCTAGGATTATATAATCCTCCCTTGTCCATATATAGTCTATTAGATCATTTTCCTAACTTAGGAGTCATTTGCTAGAGTTTGGTGCCACCAGTGCCAATCCCCACACTTCAGGAGCCACCCCGAGTGCCACTAACAACATCCATCAATTGGTTGTAGTTGGTAGGTAGTTATGCTAAGTTAAGCTCCAATTACATTCAAGTAGATGTCTTTCAGTTGAGTTAGCGCTAGTCTTGCATGGTTGCATAGGAGTAGGCGCCATTTCTAACCCACCTCGTCAGTTTAACTAGTTTAACTGATTAATAGACTGAATTAGACATGTGGAGTTAGACTAGTGAGCTCCGATAGTGATTTAGACACTTATAGTTGGGAATTCAATCAGGATTGAGTTGGTAGATTCAAATATTATCCACCTAATTCGAATTCCCCTTATTGTAACATCGTTGTATATTGCTGGAATGAATGAAGATTAATGTTGTAATTTACTGATCAATTCTTGTCAGTTTTCTCTGAAATTTGTCTTGGTCAGAGTACATTGTTCTTAATATTCCACTGCACAATTATACCTTTCAATTGCTCTCATTGCTTGTAGATCAATGGTTCAATAATTCCACTTAGTGAACCTCTCACATAGCATGTGCGATCGTGGGATATTAGAGAATACCCTTAATTTCGAAAGATATTGACCCAAACTCTTTTTGTTGAAACCCCCTCGCAATACTTAAAACCTCCTCCCCACCCCTTTTTATACCTCAATCCTTATAAACCACCCTACCCACCCCCACCTTAAACCCCTCACCCCCCCAATACCTGCAATATATTGGTTCGATTTTTTATCATTTTAAAACCCACAATATGAACTAACGTGATAGGATATTGGCCAACAAGTGAAGCCCCCGTGAATAATTCAAACATGGTATCAGAGCCTTGTTAAGGCTAGCAACAAGTCTATCCAACCTCCATTGTACACCAAAAGCAGCTGGGTTTCCACATAATTCCTGCAATTTGTGCCTTGCAAAATTTGGATCCGTCCAAAGAAGTCTCTACAGGTGTGACGGACCCTGAGAAAGTGTACATGTCGAGGTGGAGATATTGAAATTGGCATGATTGCGAATTGTTTGTGGTTTTTGCAATGTTACTTGTAGGTACCTATGTAGCTTGTTGATAAATTTTCTGTTCAACAAGAAGATTGATGGATTCCATAGCTCTTGTACCCCAGATCCTTACACCCTTCAACTATTTTGATTGGAGGGCATATATGCAGGTCTCCTTGCGTAAGCTTGGCCTATTTAGGATGACAATGGGCAGAAAGACAAAGCCCCATCATTCTACTAAGAAAAATAAGTACTTGAATCAGTTGGATGAAGCTTTTAGCTTCCTATGAACTCACATATCCCATGATCTCTTGTTCCATATCGAGGGACTAGAGACTCCGAAAGAAGCTTGGGAAAAGCTTGAACTCTTTTTTGGCAAGCAAGATGAGCTTCGAGGGCACATATTGGAGAATGAGCTCATTGCATTACAACCCATCAATTTCGAAACCATTCAACAGTTTTTCACAAAATTCAAGTCTCTAGCACTACAATGTAAACAATGCGGAATAAAGAGGACAGATGAATAGCTTGTGATTTATGTGCTTAGAAAACTTGGTTCTAAGTACTCTGTCTTTGTCTCTACCTTCCATTCTAGAAGAGATTCCATCCCCAATTGGAAGATTCCTTCTCTAAATTTGTTTGTCGAGTCCTTAATACAGGAGCAGGATAAGTTGGCTCAAATGGGAGTGTTACAAACCTCCAAGAATCAAGCTCTTCTGTTGTCATACTCAAACAATGCGCAAGCCAAAGGGAAGCACAAGGGGAAGGATCCTAAAGCCTCTAATTCGAAGCCAAAAGAGAATCAGAAATCTTCCAATGGAGCCTCGGGTTCCAGAAAAGAGAAGACTAAGTGTCAATACTATCTGAGAGGCTTTCGTCCAAAAAGCCAGTGCATGAAGAAGACCCTCGACCAGTCGACAACACTCCTTGAATAAAACAATATTTTCCTTCCACAAGGTGCAAAGATGTCTGATGTTGGGGAGAAGACTGGAGAATATGAGAGGTTCCTTGCTTTGAGATCATGCCTCACTCTGTTGAAGGCTTACTTGATAGATTTTGGAGCATCCAACCACATGGTTGTCCCCAGGGAATCCTTTACCACTCTTGCTCTATCAAGAGGGCCTAACACTCATATGGGATGTGACTTCCAAATCGCAGCTGCTGGGAGAGGTTCAATTAAAATTCGGAATGATGAGTTCAAGAATGTACTCAATGTGCCCTCTTCTACATCAAATCAAGTTGTTTAAGATGAAGAAGGATCAGAATCTTCCACACAGTCAATTCAAATTGAAGAAAGTCTCCTTGGAGTGACTTCTTCTCCTGCTACTTCGGAAGTTTATGAGATCTCTGATATCTCATCTTCTCATATAGTTGATCGAGAAGAAGACAATTGAATCTATGTTATTGAAGAAAAACTCTCCTTCCATTCTATGCAAACATTCTCCAGTGATTCTTTTATTTTAAATTCCGTGCAGAGTTTGCCAGTGGTTGTTTTAGAAAATGAAGAGGAATTTGATTTTTGTATCTCTAATGTTGTTGCTAGTGTGCAAAAAAATAATACTTTGGATGTTTTGGAAGAAATATAATATTTTAGGAGTGATCCATTCACTCTCTTTGATCTAGAGATTCCAACAAATTCCTACATGATTGCATAAACCAATACTCAGAATTTTGTTGAAGAAGGAGAAAACTGTGCATCTACCATTTTGGTGGGACACTTGGAACATTTGTTCCACACTCTTGGATTTGATGTGACTTTATTTGGTTCGAGTTTTAAGTTTCAAGAGCCTCCAGCCATGCTTGTAGCTATTCTCATCAATTTTGGTGTGAAAAAACAATTACCGCAAGCCTCTTATAATCATTTAGTTTGGAGAGGTTCATATGCATAGTTCCAGGATGGTGCTGCACATAAGAACCAAACTACTGCATTGTTGTTGCAAAGTGTTGCAGATTGCAGCAAAATTTTCACAAAGTTTGATTCAAAACTTGTTTTCCTGTTTCATTGCTTATTTTGAGGGGGGGGTTCCCACGAGGTTTTCCCCATTTTCCTTGGTTTATTAAGGAGCTTTTAATTATTTTAGATTGTAATGGGTGACTTTTGGCCTAGTTGCGAGGGCCCAAGTTGTCCAAGTTAGGATTAAGGGGGGGTGTTATGATTATATAATCCTCCCTTGTCCATATATAGTCTAATATATCATTTTCCTAACTTAGGAGTCATTTTCTAGAGTTTGGCGCCACTGGTGCCAATCCCTACACTTTAGGAGCCACTCCTAGTGCCACTGACAGCCTCCATCAGTTGGTTGTAGTTGGTAGGTAGTTATGCTAAGTTAAGCTCCAATTACATTTAGTTATATGTCTTTCAGTTGAGTTAGTGCCAGTCTTGCATAGCTGCATGGGAGTAGGTGCCATTTCTCACCTACCTCATTAGTTTAACTAGTTTAACTAATTGATAGACTGAATTAGACATGTGGAGTTAGACTAGTGAACTCCGATAGTGGTTTAGACACTCCTAGTTAGCCAGTCAATAAGGATTGAGTTGGTAGATTCGAATCTTATCCACATGATTTGAATTCTCCTTATTGTAACACTGTTGTATACTATTGGAATGAATGAAGATTAATGTTGTAATTTACTGATCATTTCTTATCAGTTTTCTCTAAAATTTGTCTTCTTCAGTGTACATTGTTCTTACTATTCCACTGCACAATTATACCTTTCAATTACTCTCATTTCCTGTAGATCAATGGTTCAATAATTCAAATACCATGTTCTTGAAGGTATCAACCTTCTCCAACAACAATTTATGGTTTTCAACTACGTCTTTAACAAATTGGTATTGTGCATCAATATGCTTTTCCTTTCAATGATATGCAAATTTCTTTAATAGAAAAATTGCACTTGAGCTATCACAACCTATCCTCACTACTTTATGAACAAAACCAATTCATGAACACAATATTTGCAACCATACAACTTCCTTACCTCCAAGAGTGACTACCATGTACTCAGCTTATGTAGTTGACAATACAACTACAATCTGCCTCTTGATCATCCAATAGATTGCTCCACCAAACAGGTTAAATACATAACCACATGTGGATCTTCTATGGCCAACATCTCCAACCCAATCTGCATCAACAAATATATGTGTGTGTGTGTGTGTGTATCTCCCATTGAGGTCAAATTCTTCCCTGGTAATAGATTTCATAATCTAAAGTGCCCGAAAAATATTATCAGAAGGCCCTCTTTATAGTTGTCCAATGTTCCTTCCTTGGTTTTGGCACATACTTGTTCAAAACTTCAACTACATGGACAATATTTGGTTTAGTACAAACCATGGAATACATCAAACTTCCAACAATGCTAACATAGGGAACACGGGTCATGTCTTCAACCTCTTCTTTAGTCTTGGGTCATTGAATTGTAGATAGTTTTTTACGCAGAGAAATAAGTACTTTTATTGGTTTAAATTATTGCATATTAAACCTATACAATATTGTTTCAACATATAATTTCCTCTAATTGAACTAGAGTTTCCTATTTGCTCAATCCCTTTTAATTTCCATGCCCAAAATAAAATCTACAACTCCAAGATTTTTCATCAAACTTATAAGACAATTGGGTTTTGACATCCTTTGTGATTTTGTTGTTGTTTCCATTCAACAAAATACCATCAACATACAACACCACATAAATAAAATGGTCATTGTCTTGATTGGATTACACATGGTAATTAACAATGTTTTTTGAGAAACCAAGTCCCAATATATAAGTACCAAGCCTTTTATACCACATTCTTGGTGATTGTTTTAATCCAAGCATGGACTTCTTCAATTTGCAAACTGAATCCTTTCCCTTGACTACAAAACCTTATGGTTGTTTCATGTAAATTTCTTCTTCAATATCATATTGTAGGAATGTTGTCTTCACTCCATTTGTTCTACTTTAAGATCAAAAGCAACAACAATAAACAAAAGAAATCTAATAGCATTTAATTTAGCAAATAGGAGAAAACATTTCACCAAAATCTATTCCGTCCACATGGGAATATCCCTTTGCTATCAAACGAGCTTTGTACTTCTCTACCGTACCGTATGAATTCATATTCTTCTCAGACATCCATTTTCTACTAATATATTTTTTTCTATCCGACAAGTCGACATGATCCCAATTCTCAATTTTATCCAAGGCATCCATTTCTTTAACCATGGCCTTCTTCCAAAGTTTAGTATCATTTGAATCCATTGTCTCCCTAACAATTATATGCTCGTCATTAGTAATTGATCCAATAGGATCTCAATCGTCAAAGAGTACAAAATGTTTTCATTTTTCTGAAGTTATCTATACAACAAAGAGCTCAAAGAAATCTTTCTGACTCAACTTGAATGGGGTTAAACAGACTTCATATGCAAAAGATATGACTAGTTAAAAATTCAGACAAAAATTAAGAAAAATAAATAAATAAATAAAAGAATAAATACATAATTAAGACAAATGCTTTAAGTGGTTTTTAAAAGCTCATGCATGCATTATTCATTTGATGATTAGTGCTTGTAATGATATTGAGAAAACTCATGCATTTATTCATGTGAAATTGTAAAATTATTAATACTTGAAGTGAGTGGAAAATTACTCATGTATTATTCATATTCATTTAGTTGTAAAAAGTGAAATTGGTTTTATATAAGAATCCACCTCACAATTGATTGGACCGCTCTCGAAGAAACCCTCGCTCTGATCCGTCTGCGCTTATCCCTTGCAGAGCCGCGGCTGTTCCGTGATGATCGGCGGCTCCTCCATGGATACGCCTGATCCCTCCTCCATCGAGGACCAGTTCCAGCACATTGTGGCGTCCCTCCCGGGCGAGTCGACGGCCGCCGCCCCATCCTCCAGATTCGTTAAACTTGCTGAAGTTCCAGAGGTCAAGCTAAGCTCAGCAGCCTCTAAAAGGAAGGCGGTCTCCCTCTCTGAAAAGGGCCTCATCGGATTATTTACAGGACTTTGGCCATCCCCAAGATCTGTGGAGGTCTGGCTGAACAAGAATTGGAGAACCCTAATCCAGGGTGAAGTTCAGCAAATCTTTTGTGGGAAAGGATATTTCGCATTTATCTTTGAAAAGAAGGAAGATCGGGATCTCATCTTTAGAAATGGACCATATTTCATGGGCCCTCGAGGGATGTACTTAAACAAGTGGGATTTATCCTTTAACCCAGAGAAGGATATTCCGAAAGCAGTCCCTGTGTGGGTAAAGCTTCCTCATCTGCCCCTTCACTGCTGGAACGATGAGGACTTTCGAACAATAGGGAACTCCTTGGGGAAATATGTAGACAATTCCGAGCCTAAGGCCCCAATGTTTTCCTGTGCCCGAATCTGCGTTGAGGTAGATCTAGAAAAAGGCCTCCCCGAATCTATCATGCTTTCTATTGATGGGTGGACCCATCTGCAATCAGTAGATTATGAACAAATCCCCTTCAAGTGCAAGTACTGTCATGAATATGGCCATTTTGCCAAATCCTGTCTGAAGAAGCCAGAAAATCCCCCTTCGGAAAATAATGTTAGTGAGGGCTGGAACATTGCAAATGGG
>LPNX011012197.1:872639-923360 GCA_001517045.1 Pseudotsuga menziesii
AAAAGAATCCACCTCACAATTAATTTTATATTTCTCAATACGAGGCTGAGAGTGTCATGGGCATGGTTGAGAGTCTCTTATATTTCTCAATAAGAGGTTGAGAATGTCATGGGCATGGTTGAGAGTCTCTTATATTTCTCAATAAGAGGTTGAGAGTGTCATGGGCATGGTTGAGAGTCTCTTAGTTGGTTTAAGATTCTTTTCCATTTTATGACTTGAGTTGGTTTGGGATTCTAAAATTAAGGATCTTGTTTTTCCTTAAAAAATAATGTAATTCTTACAATTTTGGATCTTATCATTTTGAACTTAGATTTGGAAAATCTATATAAGTATTTCCTTTAGAGAAGGAAGGGAAGCATAAACGAGTCACACCATTTATGGTGGAATATGCTCCTTGGTGTGAAAGGTTATTGGCCTTTGTAAAGGAGAGATAACAACTTGTAGACTTGCTTGAGAATGCATCTTGGCCACTTGAAGTGGTAATGCATTGTATCCCTTTTGCAAAGGAGAGATAGCAAGTCATAGGCTTGCTTGAGAATGCATATTTCCCACTTGAAGTGAGAATGCATTGTAGCCCTCTATAAAGGAGAATTAGCCCCTATTTGGGAGAAGAAATACAAGTGATTCGATGATTGTGAGAGCCTAAAGATGTAACCAAACTCCGTTATCAATGTGGTTTACATATATTTTTATGCGTTGACTGTTAATTTCAATGGTTGAATTGTTGAATCTTAGTTATATTATTATGTCAATTTTGATGTTCTTAATGAAAATTTGAGAAAATATTAATGTATAAGGTATTGGAGAAAACTAAATCAGTTTTATGATTCTCAATCCTGAATCATGTTTGGTATCAAAGCAGAAAGATCACGGGCCAGATTTGAAGACCATAAGAGATTTATGAACTAAATCAGTTTTATGATTCTCGATCATGAATCATGTTTGGTATCAAAGTAGTAAGTTCAAGGGCCAGATTTGAAGATTGTAAGAGATTTATGCCCACTTTTTAACATATGTAGGGGTTAATAAGTTGTGTTGATCATTATCGCGATGAAGAATCGAGTTGTCTATGATCATGGAAATCCCCGTGAAGATTTGTGTAGATCTGATCTATGAAGAGAAACCATGAGAAGTTGAGATTTGAGATCTACAAGACTGAATTAATTGATCCCATCTCTCTGCATGAAGATGTGATTAGAACCTCGAGCTCGAGCATCCATGATTAGATGCTTGGTTTTGGGATAATACATGGTGGTAAATATGCATCTTGGCCACTTTAAGTAAAAATGCATTGTATCCATTTTGTAAAAGAGAGATAGCAAGATATAGGCTTGATTGAGAATGCATATTTGTCACTTGAAGTGAGTTTGCATATTTGTCCGACAAAGAGTGTGAAAAACAAAGTTCCTCAAGAAGCATGGACATGTATGAATCATAGTGTTTCTCATTTAAAATTTTTGGTTCTGTTGCATATCTCCATGTTCTAGATGAGCTGAGAAAGAAGATAGACAACAAGGCACATAAATGTATTTTTGTTGGCTACTCTAAAGACACAAAAGCATACAAGTTGTATGATCATGTTGCAAGGAAAGTGATAATCAATTGAGATGTTCAATTTGTTGAGAAATAATCATGGGATGGAACAATCGACATAAATGTCAAGGTTGTGTCGAATGTCGACAATGATGACATGGTGGAGGAAGTAGTTCAAATACCACATGTAAGTCAACCGGTTGTAGCACCGATGACTCCCATGACACTGTGACATAGTTCAACACAAGGACCATCGACACAAGTGGCAACTCAAGCTACACCGACCAGCACACCAAGAGGACAATAGGACAACAAACTCCATCAAGAATTTCATCAAGGTCGACATCGACAGAATCGGTGAAGAAAATAAGTCTGCGTGAGATATATGAAGCTGGTACACCAAATTCATTCTCTCCCTTTGCATTATTTTCTCCTATATATGATCCACTAACAATTGAGGAATCCGTGGAAGAAGAAGTATGGGCACAAGCCATGGATGAAGAAATATAATGCATTGAGAAGAACCAAACATGGGAGATGGTAGATGTACCAAAATATAAAGATGTAATCAACGTCAAATGGATTTACAAGACCAAGCAAGATGTTGATGGTAATGTGCAGAAGAAAAAAACAAGAATGGTAGCAAGAGGGTTCACACAACAACCCGACATAGACTTCAATGAAACGTTTGCACTTGTTGCACACATGGATACAGTCTGAACAATATTGGTCATTGCTACACAAAACAAATGGTCTGTTTATCAAATGGATGTTAAGTCAACATTTTTGAATGCCTATCTAGAAGAGGAAGTATATGTGGAACAACCACAAGGATATGAAGTTCCAGGTCAAGAGCATAAATTGTACACGCTGAAAAAGGCACTCTATGGTTTGAACCAAGCTCCTAGAACTTGGTACAGTCAGATTAATTCCTATCTCACTGAAAATGGATTTTACAGAAGTGAAAGTGAATCAACTTTGTACACCAAAGTGAATGAGCAAGGTAAGATGTTAATTGGATGCCTGTATGTAGATGATTTAATATCTACTGGTGACTTTGGCATAGAAGAATTTAAAGCAGTCATGGAAAGTGAATTTGAAATGACTGATCTGGGGCTTATGAAGTTTTTTCCGGGCATTGAAGTTCAACAGTCTCAAAGTGGTATTTTCAAATCACAGTCAAAGCATGCAAGTGAATTTTTTAAAATATTTAACATGTCTAATTGCAAGACAACCCCAACACCAATAATAAAAGGTTTAAAATTGAGCAAGGATGATGAAGGATCAACTGTAGATATTACGCTATTTAAAAGGCTTGTTGGCAGCCTTATGTATTTGACAGCGACAAGACCAGACATCATGTATGGAGTCACCAAAAGACTCACATTTGCAAGTAGGTAAAAGAATTATGAGGTATGTAAGTGCCACAATAGACCTTGGAATTATGTATTCAACCTTAGAAAATTTTAAACTCATTGGCTACAATGATAGTGACAATGGAGGTGGCATAGATGACAGGAAGAGCACATCTGTGTACACATTTCATTTTGGTAGAGGTGTTGCTTCATGGGCTTCAAAGAAACAACACATAGCAACTCTGTCTTCAACAGAAGAAGAGTATGTTGCTGCGACAAGTGTTGCATGTCAAGCTATCAGGATGCGGAGAGTGTTAAAAGACCTGTAACATAACCAACAAGAACCGACAACCATCTTTTGTGACAACAATTCAGCCATTGCATTATCAAAGAATCATGTGTTTCACAAGAGAACCAAGCACATCGACATAAAGTTTCATTTCATAAGAGAGTTGGTGAACAACAAAGAAATTTGTTTGGAATTTTGCAGGTCTGAAGATCAACTTACAGACATCTTTACAAAACCATTGGTAAAGGACACTTTCTAGTATCTACGTAGTTATCTTAAATGACAAGTTCTGTATAATGAACTTTGTCATGCATAGAGCAAGTATAAGCTCTGAAACATTTTGTAAATTTTGTTTTAAAAATCCCCATCCGCTCATAATTAAGGGGGAGTGTTCAAAATATTAATTACTTGCAGATCCGTATCGGAGCTCAGCTGACTCTGTCAGAGTCCGTATCAGTTCAAATCTTGTTGGTCAGTCTGACAAGAGTGAAGAGTCC
This sequence comes from Pseudotsuga menziesii, assembly GCA_001517045.1. Taxonomy (NCBI): domain Eukaryota; kingdom Viridiplantae; phylum Streptophyta; class Pinopsida; order Pinales; family Pinaceae; genus Pseudotsuga; species Pseudotsuga menziesii. The sequence goes on from LPNX011012197.1 coordinate 876,314, forward strand.
ATGATTCAGCAATCTAAACGATTCGAATTAATTTCTGAATCTGAGTTTGTAGGTAGATAGTTATTACAGCCATTAATGGCAAGTTTGTAGATTCACAGAGAAGCAATTTCAGGTTGAGTATAAATAGAAGAAAAAGTTTGTAAATCATTTTGAACTATAGGTGAGAAAAAGAGAGAAAGATAGAACTATGAGCAGAGAGTGAAGTTGAAGCTCAAGCTTCTGTGTGTGATCAGTCGTTGAGTCGAAAAGTTTGTATTATCTTTTGTTATTTCTGGACAAGTTATTTATATGAAATAGTTTATGGTTGAATGCATGTTTATTTAGCCACACATTTTCTCCAGAGTTACTTGGATAAATGTTGTTTACAATTACCGTTTGAGTAAAAGATCAAAGAATCCATAAATTTCTCACCAAGTGAAAGTCTTAGGTTTTAGGACAGAGTGGTTGACACAAGTTTCCTAAATGTTTGGTTATATGTTTTTATAATTCTGTAGAATTGTTATTGTGTCGGTTTTTACTTCATCTTACTCACAAGTGAAAAACATTTGTAATTTCTTAAGTCTTTTAGACTAAGAAATATCATTTGTAAATCCCGACTAAAACCAAACCAAAGCAAGTGAGTCCAAGTAAAAGGTCGAGTAACATGGACAAGTTGTCGAAGTGGTCAAATCGCCAAGTAGTCGGTTCAATTCTGTCTAAAGTGTAAAACCGACAAGTTGTGGTCGAAGTAAAACCTATCGGTAGAACCAACAAGTTGTGGTCAAAGTAAAACCGACAAATAAAAGCTTGTAGGAGTAAAAGAGTCGGGTCCATAAGTCCGACCATATTGGTATACTTGTCTAATCGGTTTCACCCAGCAAGTAAAAAGAAAAAGAGGTCGACGTGATTTTTTTTAATAACTGAACAGTAACTCAAGTTTGTCGGTTCGGTTTCTGCTAACTGGTATCCGAGCGAGGTCTAGGAAAGAAATCTTGTCTTAAAAGTGAAAAAATAATTTTTCTAAGGAAAAAAAAAAAAAAAAATAGCTTCCACCTCTGGTTCATTGCAAACTCCAATTTTTACAAGAAAGAATTATGAATATTGGTCTCTAACAATTAAGGCTTTGTTCAGAGGTCAAGATGTCTTGGAGATAATCCATCATGGTTATGCAGAACAAGCAGATATGACAGTATATAACAATCTCACACAAGCTAAGAAAGATGTCTTAAGGGAAGAGAGGAAGAAAGATGGAAAAGCTATGTTCTACATACATCAAGCCATGCATGAAAGCATACTCCAAAGAGTAGCAGCAACAATTAACGCTAAGCATGCATGGGATACATTGGATACCACATATCAAGGCTTGGGCAAGGTAAAGACTTCCAAATTGCAAATTCTGAGAAGATATTTTGAATCTATGTCTATGAAAGATTCAAAGTCGGTAGACTCATTCTAAACAAGAGTTGTTGGTTTGATAAACCAACTGAAGTCTCATGGAGAAGCAATAGAAGACCAAAGGGTTGTTGAAATTTTTTTAATAGGTCTTCCCCCAATATTTGAATCCTTGGTTGTGAGCTTGGAAGAACACATAGACATTTCAGTGTTTACCATTGATGAGCTGCAAGATTCACTCATTAATCATGAACACAGACTCAGTAGAACAAAAACATCATTGGAAGGTTCATTCCCAGCACAGTCATCCATAAGCCACGGTAGAGGTAGGGGGAGAAATAAATCCAGAGGCAGAGGAAGAAGTTCTTCGAGAGGAGGACAAGACAAAAGTCCTGCAAATGTTGCTGGTAAAGGAGAGAATCAGAATCAAAGTCAGCCAAGTGGTCAGAGGTTTGATAAATAAAAAATCCAATGTAAATATTGTAATAAATTTGGTCATTATGCATATGAATGCGGGAAGAAACAATATGACCAAGGAAGGCAAGGCCCAAATCAATCGACCAACACCAGCACTCTGACAAGGGCAATGTTAATGGCATATGCATCTCCAATTGAATGTAATGTTGTCCAAGAAAGTCCACATGACATATGGTACTTAGATTCAAGCTGCAGCAATCACATGATTGGTAATTTAAATTTGTTTTCCAGTATATATAATTCAGTTCAAATTGATGTTACACATGGAAACAATGTCCAAGTTACTGTTTTGGGAAAAGGTACTGTTGGTATTCTAACCAAACAGGGAGAGAGTAAGTATATCCCTGGTGTCCATCATGTCGAAGGTCTGAAACATAATTTGTTGAGCATTGGGTAATTGATATAGAAAGGCTACAGAGTCTACATAGAAGATAATCACTATGTGATTAAAGACAAGCGTCCAAGCAACCAAATGATAACAAAAGTGCCAATGACAAGCAATCACTTGTTTCCATTGAGGATAGTTACTGACATGAAAGGAAAGACAAATATAGGAGTTGCATTCAAGGCAGAAAGTAAAGAAATAGTCGAGCCCCTTGATAAGAAAGAAAATGGCAACGCTGATTTTCAAGTTGCATTTTAGACAGAAGTTCAGGATGAATCTTAGTTGTGGCGTTTTAGATTTGGACATCTGAATTTTGGTGGGATGGAGCTACTACACACAAAGAATATGGTGAAAGGATTGCCATTAATTGAAAGACCAGAAAGGGTTTGTGAAGGCTCCATCTTTGGCAAGCAACATAGAGAGACTTTTCCAGTCTGAAAAATCATATAGAGCACGCACACCACTTGAAATTGTGCACTCTGATATTTGTGGTCTAATGCAGACATCATCCATTGGTGGCTGCAATTATTTTCTAGCTTTTATCGATGACTACTCAAGAAAAACATGTGTATTTTTTGAAACATAAATATGATGCATTTAGTTATTTTCAGCAGTTCAAGGCACTCATGGAGAACTAGAGTGGCCACCGCATTAATATCTTAAGGGCCGACAGAGGAGGTGAATATGTTTCAAATGAATTTCTAAATTTTTGCAAGACCCATGGTATTCAAAAGAAATTCAATGCATGGTATACACCTCAGCAGAACGGTGTTGTCGAAAGAAAGAACAAAACCATCATGGAGATGGCACGCAGCATGTTGGCAGCCAAGCTTTTTCCAAATGAATATTGGGGTGAAGCAATCGCAACTGTTGTATACATTATGAAGTGGTGTCTGACAAAGAGTGTGAAAAACAAAGTTCTTCAATAGGCATGGACATGTATGAATCATATTGTTTCTCATTTAAAAGTTTTTGGTTGTGTTGCATATGCTCATGTTCCAGATGAGCTGAGAAAGAAGCTGGACAATAAGGCACATAAATGTATTTTTGTTGGCTACTCTGAAGACACAAAAGCATACAAGTTGTATGATCTTGTTGCAAAGAAAGTGATAAATAGTCGATATGTTCAGTTCGTCGAGAATGAATCATGGGATGGAACTGTTGACATAAATGTCAACATTGCGTCGAATGTTGAAAATGATGACATGTTGGAGGAAGTGGTTCAAATACCACATGTAAGTCAATCGATTGCCGCACTGATGAATCCCATGACACCGCGACATCGTTCTGCACAAGGACCATCGACACAAGTGGCAGCTCAAGCTACACCGACAAGCACACCAAGAGGACAACAGAATCCATCAAGCATTTCATCAAGGTTGACATCGACATAACCGATGAAGAAAAGAAGTCTGCATGAGATATATGAAGCCGGTACACCAAATTCATTCTCTCTCTTTGCATTATTTTCTCCTATATATGATCCACTAACATTTAATGAAGCTGTGGAATTAGAAGAAGTATGGGCACAAGCCATGGATGAAGAAATAGAATGCATTGAGAAGAACCGGACATGGGAGCTAGTAGATGTACCAAAAGATAAAATATAATCAGCGTCAAATGGATTTACAAGACCAAGCAAGATGTTGATGGGAATGTGCAGAAGCACAAAGAAATAATGGTAGCAAGAGGGTTCACACAACAACCTGACATAGACTTCAATGAAACATTTGCACCTGTTACAGGCATGGATACAGTCAAAACAGTCTTGGCCATTGTTGCACAAAACAAATGGCATGTTTATCAAATGGATGTTAAGTCAGCATTTTTGAATGGCTATCTAGAAGAGGAAGTATATGTGGAACAACCACAAGGCTATGAAGTTCCAGGTAAGGAGCATAAAGTGTACAGGCTGAAAAACGCACTCTATGGTTTTAAGCAAGCTCCTAGAGCTTGGTACAGTCGGATTGATTCCTATCTCACTGAAAATGGATTTCACAGAAGTGAAAGTGAACCAAGTTTGTACACCAAAGTGAATGAGCAAGGTAAAATGTTAATTATTTTCATGTATGTAGATGATTTAATATTTACTGGTGACTTTGGCATAGAAGAATTTAAAGCAGTCATGGAAAGTGAATTTGAAATGACTGATTTAGGGCTTATGAAATTTTTTCTGGGCATTGAATTTCAACAGTCTCAAAGTGGTATTTTTATATTGTAGTCAAAGTAGCAAGTGGAGTTTTGAAAATATTTAACATGTCTAATTGAAAGACAACCCCAACACCAATAATAACAGGTTTAAAATTGAGCAAGGATGATGAAGGATCAATTGTAGATCCTACGTTGTTTAAAAGGCTTGTTGGTAGCCTTATGTATTTGACAAAGACAAGACCAGACATCATGTATGGAGTAAGTCTGATCTCAAGATTCATGGAGTCACCAAAAGACTCACATTAGCAAATAGGTAAAAGAATTATGAGGTATGCAAGTGGCATAATAGACCTTGGCATTATGTATTGTGCCTAAGAAAATTTTAAGCTCATTGGCTACACTAACAGTGACAATGGAGGAAACATACATGACAGGAAGAGCACATCTGGGTACACATTTCATTTTGGTACAGGTGTTGTTTCATGGGCTTCAAAGAAACAATCCATAGTAACTCTGTCTTCAGTAGAAGCAGACTACACTAACAGTGACAATGGAGGAAACATACATGACAGGAAGAGCACATTTGGGTACACATTTCATTTTGGTACAGGTGTTGTTTCATGGGCTTCAAAGAAACAATCCATAGTAACTCTGTCTTCAGTAGAAGCAGAGTATGTTGCAACGACAAGTGCTTCATGTCAAGCTATCTGGATGTAGAGAGTGTTAAAAGACCTATCATAGAACCAACAAGAACCAACAACCATCTTCTGTGACAACAATTCATCCATTGAATTATCAAAGAATCATGTGTTTCATAAGAGAACCAAGCACATCGACATAAGGTTCATTTCATAAGAGAGTTGGTGAACAACAAAGAGATTTGTTTGGTATTTTGCAGGTCTGAAGATCAACTTGCAGACATATTTACAAAACCATTCGAAAAGGATACTTTCCAGTATCTGCGTAGTTATCTTGGAATGACAAGTTTTGTACAATGATCTCTGTCATGCATAGAGCAAATCTAAGCTCTGAAACATTTTGTAAATGTTGTTTTAAAAATCCCCATATGCTCATAATCAAGGGGGAGTGTTGGAAATATTAATTACTTGTAGATCTGTATCAGAGCTCAGCCGACTCTGTCAGAGTCTGTATCAATTCAGATCTTGTCAGTCAGTCTAACAAGAGTGAAGATTCCACAATTTGGGAATGTAAACCAGTCGAATTAATTTCTAAAGTTAAGTTTGTAGGTAGATAGTTATTACAGCCATTAATGGCAAGTCTGTAGATTCATGAAGAAGCTGTTTCAGGTTTCTATAAATAGAAGAAGAAGTTTGTAAATCATTTTGAACTCTAGGTGAGAAAAAGAGAGAGCTCTGAGCAGAGAGTGAAGATGAAGCTCAAGCTTCCATGTGTGTGATTAGTCGGCGAGCTGACAAGTTTGGATCAGTCAGAGAGCCGACAAGTTTGTATTATCTTTTGTTATTTCTGGACAGCTTATTTATATGAGATAGTTTATGGTTGAATGCATGTTTATTTAGCCACACCTTTTATCCAGAGTTACTTGGATAAATGTTGTTTACAATTATCCTTTGAGTAAAAGATCAAAGAATCCATAAATTGTTATTGTGTTGGTTTTTACTTCATCTTAGTCATAGGTGAAAACATATTTAATTTCTTAAGTCTTTTAGACTAAGAAATATCATTTGTAAATCCTGACTAAAACCAAATAAGAACAAGTGAGTCCATGTAAAAAGGTCAAGTAAAATTGACAAGTTGTTGAAGTGGTCAAACCGACAACTAGTCGGTTCAGTTATGTCTATAGTGTAAAACCGACAAGTTGTGGTCGAAGTAAAACCTATCGCTAGAACCGACAAGTAAAAGGTTGTAGGGGTAAAAGAGTCGGGTCCATAAGTCTGACCATATTGATATACTTGTCTAGTCGGTTTCACCCGACAAGTAAAAATAAAAAGAGGTAGACGTGATTTTTTTTATTATAACTGAGCATCAACTCAAGTTTGTCGGATCGGTTTCTACTAATTGGTATCCGAGCGAGGTTTGGGAAAGAAATCTTGTCTTAAAAGTGAAAAAAGTAATTTTTCTAAGGAAAATTAAAAAATAAAATTGCCTTTCACTTCTGGTTCATTAAAAACTCCAATTTTTACAGGAAAGAATTATGAATATTGGTCTCTAACAATGAAGGCTTTGTTCAGAGTTCAAGATGTCTGGGAGATAGTCCAGCATGGTTATGCAGAACCAGCAGATATGACAACATATAACAATCTCACACAAGCTGAGAAAGATGTCTTGAGGGAACAGAGGAAGAAAGATGGAAAATCTCTGTTCTACATACATCAAGCCATGCATGAAAGCATACTACCAAGAGTAGCAACAACAATTAACGCTAAGCATGCATGGGATATATTGGTGACCGCATATTAATGCTTGGGCAAGGTAAAGAATTCCAAGTTGTAGATTATGACAAGAGATTTTGAAACTCTGTCTATGAAAGATTCAGAGTCGGTAGACTCATTATACACCATATTTGTTGGTTTGATAAACCAACTGAAATCTCATGGAGAAGCCATAGAAGACCAAAGAGTTGTTGAAAAAATTCTGAGAAGTCTTCCCCCAAGATTTGAATCCTTGGTTGTGCCCTTAGAAGAACACACGGACATGTCGGTGTTTAGCATTGATGAGCTCCAAGCTTCACTCATCAATCATGAACACGGACTCACCAGAACACAAACATCATTGGAAGCTGCATTCGCAGCATAGTCATCCATAAGCCGTGGTAGAGGCAGGGGGAGAAACAACTCTAGAGGCAGAGGAAGAAGTTCTTCCAAAGGAGGATGAGGCATAAGTCCTGCAAATGTTGCTGGTAGAGGAGAGAATCAGAATCCAAGTCAGCCAAGTGGTTAGAGGTTTGATAAATAAAAAAATCCAATGTCATTATTGTAAGAAATTTGGTCATTATGCATATGAATGCGGGAAGAAACAATATGACAAAGGAAGGCAAAGCCCAAATCAGTCGACCAACACCAACACTCCGATTAGTGCAATGTTAATGGCATATGCATCTCCAATTGAATGCAATGCTATCCAAGAAAGTACACATGATATATGGTACTTAGATTCAGGATGTAGCAATCATATGACTGGTAATTTAAAGTCGTTTTATAGTCTCGATAATTCAGTTCAAACTAATGTTACACTTGGAAACAATGTCCAAGTTACTGTTTTGGGAAAAAGGTACTATTGGTATTCTAACCAAACAGGGGGAGAGTAATTATATCCCTGATGTCTATCATGTTGAAGGTTTGAAACATAATTTGTTGAGCATTTGGCAACTGATACAGAAAGGCTACATAGTCTAAATAGAAGAAATCACTATGTGATTAAAAACAAGCGTCCAAGCAACCAGCTGATAACAAAAGTTCCAGTGACAAGAAATTGCTTACTTCCATTGAGGATAGTTCCTGACATGAAAGGAAAGACAAATACAAGAGCTTTATTTAAGGCGGAAAGTAGAGAAATAGTCGAGCCCCTCGACAAGAAAGAAAATGGCAGCGCATATTTTCAAGCTGCATTTTAGACAGAAGTTCAGGATGAATCCCGGTTGTGGCATTTTAGATTTTGACATCTGAATTTTGGTGGGTTGAAGATACTGCACACAAAGAATATGGTGAAAGGATTTCCATTGATCGATAGACCACAAAGGGTTTGTGAAGGTTGCATCTTTAGCAAGAAGCATAGAGAGACTTTTCCAGTCGGAAAGTCATATAGAGCGCGCACACCACTTGAAATTGTGCACTTTGATGTTTGTGGTCCAATGCACACATCATCCATTGGTTGTTGCAATTATTTTCTAACCTTTATTGATGACTACTCAAGAAAAACATGGGTATATTTTCTGAAACACAAATCTGATGCATTTAGTTATTTTAAGCAATTCAAGTCACTCGTGGAGAACTAGAGTGGACACCGCATCAAGATCTTGAGGACCGACAGAGAAGGGGAATATGTTTCAAATGAGTTTCTAAATTTTTGCAAGAACCATGCCATTCAAAATCAATTCACTAGAAGGTATACACCTCAGCAAAACGATGTTTTCGAAAGAAAGACATAACCATCATGGAGATGGCACGCAGCATGTTGGCAACCAAGCATTTTCCAAATGAATATTGGGTTGAAGCAGTCGCAACTCTTGTATACATTATGAACTCGTTTCCAACAAAGAGTGTGAAAAACAAATTTCCTCAAGAAGCATGGACAAGTATGAATCAAAGTGTTTCTCATTTAAAAGCTTTTGGTTGTGTTGCATATGCTCATGTTCCAAATGAACTGAGAAAGAAGCTAGACATCAAGGCACATAAATGTATTTTTGTTGGATACTCTGAAGACACAAAAGCATACAAGTTGTATGATCTTGTTGCAAGGAAAGTGATAATTAGTCGAGATGTTCAATTTGTCGAAAATGAATCATGGGATGGAACCGTCGACATAAATGTCAAGATTGTGTCGAATGTCGACAATGATGACATGGTGAAGGAAGTGGTTCAAATACCACAAGTAAGTCAACCGGTTGCAGCACCGACGACTCCCATGACACCGCAACATGGTTCAACACAAGGGCCATCGACACAAGCGACAACTCAAGCTACATCGGCAAGCACACCAAGAGAACAACAGAATCCATCAAGCATTTAGTCAAGGTTGACATCGACATAACCAGTGAAGACAAGAAGTTTGCGTGAGATATATGAAGTTGGTACACCAAATTCATTCTCTCTCTTTGCATTATTTTCTCCTATATATGATCCACTAACATTTGAGGAAGTTGTGGAAGAAGAAGTATGGGCACAAGCCATGGATGCAGACATAAAATGCATTGAGAAGAAACAAATGTGGGAGCTGGTAGATGTACCAAAAGATAAAGATGTAATAAGCATCAATTGGATTTACAATACCAAGCAAGATGTTGATGGGAATGTGTAGAAGCACAAAGCAAGAATGGTAGCAAGAGGGTTCACACAACAACCCGACATAGACTTCAATGAAATGTTTGCACCTATTGCACGCATGGATATAGTCATAACAGTCTTGGCCATTGCTGCACAAAACAAATGGCTTGTTTATCAAATGGATGTTAAGTCAGCATTTTTGAATGGCTATCTAGAAGATGAAGTATATGTGGAACAACCACGAGGATACAAAGTTCCAGGTCAAGAGCATAAAGTGTATAGGCTGGAAAATGCACTCCATGGTTTGAAGCAAGCTCCTAGAGCTTGGTACAGTCGGATTGATTCCGATCTCACTGAAAATGGATTTCACAGAAGAGAAAGTAAGTCAACTTTGTACACCAAAGTGAATGAGCAAGGTAAGATGTTAATTGTCTACATGTATGTAGATGATTTAATATTTACTGGTGACTTTGGCATAGAATAATTTAAAGCAGTCATGGAAAGTGAATTTGAAATGATTGATCTGGGGCTTATGAAGTTTTTACGGGCATTGAAGTTCAGTAGTCTGAAAGTGGTATTTTTATATCATAGTCAAAGTATGCAAGTGAAGTTTTAAAAAGATTTAACATGTCTAATTGCAAGACAACCCCAACACCAATAGTAATAGGTTTCAAATTGAGCAAGGATGATGAAGGATCAACTGTAGATCCTACGCTATTTAAAAGGCTTGTTGGCAGACCTATGTATTTGACAACGACAAGACCAGACATTATGTATGGAGTAAGTTTGATCTCAAGATTCATGGAGTCACCAAAAGACTCACATTGGAAAGCAGGTAAAAGAATTATGAGGTATGTAAGTGGCACAATAGACCTTGGCATTATGTATTCAACCTCAAAAAAGTTTAGACTCACTGGCTACACCGACAGTAAAAATGGAGGCAAGATAGATGACGGGAAGAGCAAATTTGGGTACACATTTCATTTTGGTACAGGTGTTGTTTCATTGGCTTCAAAGAAACATCCCATAGTAACTCTGTCTTCAACAGAAGCAGAGTATGTTGCAGCGACAAGTGTTGCATGTCAAGTTGTCTGGATGCGGAGAGTGTTAAAAGACCTGTCACAGAACCAACAAGAACTGACAACCTTCTTCTATGAAAACAATTCAGCCATTGCATTATCAAAGAATCATGTGTTTCACAAGAGAATCAAGCACATCGACATCAAATTTCATTTCATAAGAGAGTTGGTGAACAATGAAGAAATTTGTTTGGAATTTTTCAGGTCTGAAGATCAACTTGCAAACATCTTTAAAAAACCATTGGCAAAGGATAGTTTCCAGTATCTGCGTAGTTATGTTGGAATGACAAGTTCTATACGATGAACTCTGTCATGCATAGAGAAAGTCTAAGCTCTGAAACATTTTGTAAATTTTGTTTTAAAAATCCCCATTTGCTCATAATTAAGGGGGAGTGTTGGAAGTATTAATTACTTGCAGATTTGTATCGGAGCTCTGCCGACTTTGTTAGAGTCTGTATCAGTTCAGATCTTGTCGGTTAGTATGATAAGAGTGAAGAGTCCATGATTCGACAATCTAAACCAGCCGAATTAATTTCTGAAGCTAAGTTTGTAGGTAGATAGTTATTACAACCATTAATGGCAAGTCTGCAGATTCACAGAGAAGCAATTTCAAGTTGCCTATATATAGAAGAAGAAGTTTGTAAATCATTTTGAACTCTAGGTGAGAAAAAGAGAGAAAGAGAGAACTATGAGCAAAGAGTGAAGTTGAAGCTCAAGCTTATGTGTGTGTGATCAATCAGAGAGCCGACAAATTTGGATCAGTCGGAGAGCCGACAAGTTTGTATTATCTTTTGTTATTTCCAGACAAGTTATTTATATGAAATAGTTTATGGTTGAATACATGTTTATTTAACCGCACATTTTATCTAGAGTTACTTGGATAAATGTTGTTTACAATTACCATTTGAGTAAAAGGTCAAAGAATCCATAAATTTTTCACTGAGTTGAATTTCCAGGTTTGATGGCAGAGTGGTCAACACAAGTTTCCTAAATGTTTGGTTATATGTTTTTATAATTCTATAGAATTGTTATTATGTCGATTTTTACTTCATCTTACTCACAGGTGGAAAACATTTGTAATTTCTTAAGTCTTTTAGACTAAGAAATATCATTTGTAGTTCCCGACTAAAACCAAACCAGAGCAAGTGAGTCCAAGTAAAAAGGTCGAGTAAAATGGACAAGTTGTTGAAGTGGTCAAACCGACAAGTAGTCGGTTCAGTTATGTCTAAAGTGTAAAACCGGTAAGTTGCGGTCGAAGTAAAACCTGTCAGTAGAACCGACAAGTAAAAGCTTGTAGGGTAAGAGTCAGGTATGTAAGTCCGACCATATTGGTATACTTGTCTAGTCGGTTTCACCTGACAAGTAAAAAGAAAAAGAGGTCGACGTGAATTTTTTATATATAATTGAGCAGTAACTTAAGTTTGTTGTCTCGGTTTCTGCTAACTGGTATCAGAGTGAGGTTTAGGAAATAAATCTTGTCTTAAAAGTGAACAAATAATTTTTCTAAGGAAAATTAAAAATTAAAAATGGCTTCCACTTTTGGTTCATTGCAAACTCCAATTTTTACAGGAAAGAATTATTAATATTGGTCTATAACAAGGAAGGCTTTGTTCAGAGGTCAAGATGTCTGGGAGATAGTCCATCATGTTTATGCAGAACCAACATATATGACATCATATAACGATCTCCCACAAGCTGAGAAAGATGTCTTGAGGGAACAGAGGAAGAAAGATGGAAAATCTTTGTTCTACATACATCAAGCCATGCATGAAAGCATACTCCCAAGAGCAGTAGCATCAATTAACACTAAGCAGGCATGGGATACATTGGAGACTGCATATCAAGGCCTGGGCAATGTAAATATTTCCAAGTTGCAGATTCTGAGAAGAGATTTTGAATCTCTATCTATGAAATATTCAGAGTCGGTAGACTCATTCTACACCAGAGTTGTTGGTTTGATAAAACAACTGAAATCTCATGGTGAAGCCATAGAATACCAAAGGGTTGTTGAAAAATTTCTCAAAAGTCTTCCCCCAAGATTTGAATCGTTGGTTGTGACCATGGAAGAACACATAGACATGTCGATGTTTACCATTGATGAGCTGCAAGCTTCACTCATCAATCATCAACACAAACTCAACAGAACATAAACATCATTGGAAGGTGCATTCGTAGCACAGTCATCCATAAGCCGTGGTAGAGGCAGGGGGAGAAACAACTCTAGAGGCAGAGGAAGAAGTTCTTTCAGAGGGGGACGAAGCAGAAGTCCTACAAATGTTGCTGGTAGAGGAGATAATTAGAATCCGAGTCAACCAAGTGGTCAGAGGTTTGATAAATAAAAAATCCAATGTCATTATTGTAAGAAATTTGGTCATTATGCATCTGAATGCGGTAAGAAATAGTATGACCAAGGAAGGCAAAGCCCAAATCAGTCGACCAACACCAACACTTGGACAAGTGCAATGTTAATGACATATGCATCTCTAATTAAATGCAATGTTGTCCAAGAAAGTCCACATGACATATGGTACTTAGATCCAGGCTGCAACAATTATATGACTGGTAATTTAAATTTGTTTTCCAGTGTAGTCAATTCAATTCAAACTGATGTTACGATTGGAAACAATGTCCAAGTTATTGTTTTGGGAAAAGGTACTATTGGTATTATAACCAAACACGGAGAGAGTAAGTATATCCCTGATGTCTATCATGTCGAAGGTCTGAAACATAATTTGTTGAGCATCCGAAAACTGATACAGAAAGGCTACAGAGTCTACATAGAAGATAATCACTATCTGATTAAAGACAATCATCCAAGCAACCAACAGATTACAAAAGTGCCAATGACAAGCAATCACATGATTCCATTGAGGATAGTTCCTGAGATGAAATGAAAGACAATGACAAGAGCTGCATTCAAGGCAGAAAGTAAAGAAATAGTCGAGCCCCTCGACAAGAAAGAAAATGGCAGTGCTGATTTTCAAGCTGCATTTCGGACAGAAGTTCAGGATGAATCCTAGTTGTGGCATTTTAGATTTGGACATATGAATTTTGGTGGGCTGAAGCTACTGGACACAAAGAATATGGTGAAAGGATTTCCATTGATCGACAAACCAGAAAGGGTTTGTGAAGGATGCATCTTTGGCAAGCAACATAGAGAGACTTTTCTAGTTGAAAAGTCATATAGAGCATGCACACCACTTGAAATTGTGCACTCTGATATTTGTGGTCCAATGCAAACATCATCCATTGGTGGCTGCAATTATTTTCTAAATTTTATTGATGACTACTCAAGAAAAATATGGGTATATTTTCCGAAACATAAATCTGATGCACTTAGTTATTTTCGGCAGTTCAAGGCACTCATGGAGAACCTGAGTGGACACCGCATCAATATCTTAAGGATCGAAAGAGGAGGTGAATATGTTTCAAATGAATTTCTAAATTTTTGCAAGACCCATGGCATTCAAAACAAATTCACTGCACGATATACACCTCAGCAAAACGATGTTGCTGAAAGAAAGAACAAAACCATCATGGAGATGGCGCGCAACATCTTGGAAGCCAAGCATTTGCCAAATGAATATTGGGGTGAAGCAGTCGCAATTGATGTATCCACTGTGAACTGGTGTCCAACAAAGAGTGTGAAAAACAAAGTTCCTCGAGAAGCATGGTCAGGTATGAATCATAGTGTTTCTCATTTAAATTTTTTTGGTTGTGTTGCATATGCTCATGTTCCAGATGAGCTAAGAAAGAAGCTAGATAACAAGGCACATAAATGTATTTTTGTTGGCTACACTGAAGACACAAAAACATACAAGTTGTATGATCATGTTGCAAGGAAAGTGATAAATAGTCGAGATGTTCAATTTGTGGAGAATGAATCATGGGATGGAACTGTTGAAATAAATGTCAAGATTGTGTCAAATGTCGACAATGATGAAATGGCAGAGAAAGTGGTTCAAATACCACATGTAAGTCAATCGGTTGCAGCACCGATGACTCCCATGACACTGCGACATGGTTCAGCAAAGGGACCATCGACACAAGTGGCAGCTCAAGCTACACCGACAAGCACACCAAGAGGAGAACATAATCCATCAAGCATTTCATCAAGGTCAACATCGACAAAACCGGTGAAGACAAGAAGTTTGTGTGAGATATATGAAGCTGGTACACCAAATTCATTCTCTCTCTTTGCATTATTTTCTCCTATATATGATCCACTAACATTTGAGGAAGCTGTGGAAGAAGAAGTATGGGAACAAGCCATGGATGAAGAAATATAATGCATTGAGAAGAACCAGACATGGGAGCTGGTAGATGTACCAAAAGATAAAGATGTAATCAACATCAAATGGATTTACAAGACCAAGCAAGATGTTGATGGGAATGTGCAGAGGCACAAAGAAAGAATGGTAGCAAGAGGTTTCACACAGCAACCCGGCATAAACTTCAATGGAACGTTTGCACCTGTTGCACGCATGGATACAGTCAGAACAGTCTTGGCTATTGTTGCACAAAACAAATCAGATGTTTATAAAATGGATGTTAAGTAAACATTTTTGAATGGCTATCTAGAAGAGGAAGTATATGTGGAACAACCACAAGGATATGAAGTTCCAGGTCAAGAGCATAAAGTGTACAGGCTGAAAAAGGCACTCTATGGTTTGAAGCAAGCTCCTAGAGCATGGTACTGTCGGATTGATTCCTATCTCATTGAAAATGGATTTCACAAAAGTGAAAGTGAACCAACTTTGTACACCAAAGTGAATGAGCAAGGTAAGATGTTAATTGTCTGCATGTATGTAGATGATTTAATATTTACTGGTGACTTTGGCATAGAAAAAATTAAAGCAGTCATGGAAAGTGAATTTGAAATAACTGATCTGGGGCTTATGAAGTTTTTTCTGGGCATTGAAGTTCAGCAGTTTGAAAGTGGTATTTTTATATCACAGTCAAAGTATGCAAGTGAAGTTTTAAAATGATTTAACATGTTTAATTGCAAGACAGCCCCAACATCAATAATAATAGGTTTAAAATTGAGCACGGATGATGAAGGATCAACTGTAGATCCTACATTGGTTAAAGGCTTGTTGACAGCCTTATGTATTTGACAGCAATAAGACCGGGCATCATGTATGGAGTAAGTCTGATCTCAAGATCCATGGAGTCACCAAGAGACTCACATTGGAAATCATGTAAAAGAATTCTAAGGTATGCATGTGGCACAATATACCTTGTCATTATGTCTTCAACCTCATAAAATTTTAAACTCAATGGCTACACTAACAGTGACAATGGAGGCAACATAGATGACAGGAAGAGCAGATCTGGGTACACATTTCATTTTGGTACAGGTGTTGTTTCATGGGCTTCAAAGGAACAACCCATAGTAACTCTATCTTCAACAGAATCAGAGTATGTTGTAGCGACACGTGTTGCATGTCAAGCTGTCTAGATGCAGAGAGTGTTAAAAGACCTGTCACAGAACCAACAAGAACCGACAACCATCTTCTATGACAACAATTCAGCCATTGCATTATCAAAGAATCATGTGTTTCACAAGAAAAATAAGCACATCGATATAAGGTTTCATTTCATAAGAGAGTTGGTGAACAACAAAGAAATTTGTTTGGAATTTTGCAGGTCTGAAGATCAACTTGCAGACATCTTTACAAAACCATTGGAAAATGATACTTTCCAGTAGCTGCGTAGTTATCTTGGAATGAAAAGTTCTATATAGTGAACTCTGTCATGCATAGAGCAAGTCTAAGCTCTGAAACATTTTGTAAATTTTGTTTTAAAAATCCCCATCTGCTCATAATTAAGGGGGAGTGTTGGAAATATGAATTACTTGCAGATCCGTATCGGTGCTCAGCCGACTCTGTCAGAGTCCTTATCATTTCATATCTTGTCGGTTAGTATGATAAGAGTGAAGAGTCCACAATTCGACAATCTAAACCAGTCGAATTAATTTATGAAGCTAAGTTTGTAGTTAGATAGTTATTACAGCCATTAATGGTAAGTCTGTAGATTCACGAAGAAGCAATTTCAGGTTGCCTATAAATAGAAGAAGAATTTTGTAAATCATTTTGAACTCTAGGTGAGAAAAAGAGAGAAAGAGAGAACTTTGAGCAGAGAGTGAAGTTGAAGCTCAAGTTTTTGTGTGTGTGATCAGTCGGCAAGCCGACAAGTTTGGATCAGTCGGAGAGCTGACAAGTTTGTATTATCTTTTGTTATTTCTGGACAAGTTATTTATATGAAATAGTTTATGGTTGAATGTATGTTTATTTAGCCGCACATTTTCTCTAGAGTTACTTAGATAAATGTTGTTTACAATTACTGTTTGAGTAAAAGATGAAAGAATCCATAAATTTCTCACCGAGTGAAATTTCCAGGTTTTTCGGCAGAGTGGTCGACACAAGTTTCCTAAATGTTTGGTTATATGTTTTTATAATTCTGTAGAATTGTTATTGTGTTGGTTTTTACTTCATCTTACTCACAAGTGAAAAACATTTGTAATTTCTTAAGTCTTTTGTACTAAGAAATATCATTTGTAAATCCTGACTAAAACCAAATCAGAGGAAGTGAGGCCAAGTGAAAAGGTCGAGTAAAATCGACAAGTTGTCGAAGTGGTCAAACCGACAAGTAGTCGGTTTAGTTCTGTCTAAAGTGTAAAACTGACAAGTTGTGGTTGAAGTAAAACCCGTTGGTAGAACCGACAAGTAAAAGCTTGTAGGGGTAAAAAAGTCGGGTCCATAAGTCTGACCAGATTGGTATACTTGTCTAGTCGGTTTCACTCAAGAAGCAAAAAGAAAAAGAGGTCCGCGTGATTTTTTTATTATAACTGAGCAGTAACTCAAGTTTGTCAGCTCGGTTTCTGCTAACTAGTATCAGAGCGAGGTTTAGGAAATAAATCTTGTCTTATAAGTGAAAAAGTAATTTTTCTAAGGAAAAATAAAAATAAAAAATGGCTTCCACTTCTGGTTCATTGCAATCTCCAATAACATGAAAGAATTATGAAGATTGGTCTCTAACAATGAAGGATTTGTTCAAAGGTCAAGATGTCTGGTAGATTGTCCAGCATGGTTGTGCAGATCCGACAGATATTATAGCATATAACAATATCACAGAAGCTGAGAAAGATGTCTTGAGGGAACAAAGGAAGAATGATGGAAAAGCTCTGCTCTACATACATCAAGCCATGTAGGAAATCATGCTCCCAAGAGTAGCAACAATAATTAACGCTAAGTAGGCATGGGATACATTGGAGACCGCATATCAAGGTTTGGGCAAGGTAAAGACTTCCAAGTTGTAAATTTTGAGAAGAGATTTTGAATCTCTATCTATGAAAGATTAAGAGTCGGTAGACTCATTCTACACCAAAGTTGTTGGTTTGATAAACCAACTGAAATCTCATGGAGAAGCCATAGAAGAAAAAGGGTTTTTGAAAAAATTCTCAGAAGTCTTCCCCCAAGATTTGAATCCTTGGTTGTGACCTTGGAAGCACACACATACATGTCGGTGTTTACCATTGATAAGCTGCAAGCTTCACTCATCAATCATCAACACAGACTCAATAGAACACAAACATCATTGGAAGGTGCATTCATAGCACAGTCATCCATAAGCCATGGTAGAGGCAGGGGGAGAAACAACTCTAGAGGCAGAGGAAGAAGTTATTTTAGAGGGGGACGAAGCAGAAGTCCTGCAAATGTTGCTGGTAGAGGAGATAATCAGAATCCAAGTCAGCCAAGTGGTCAGAGGTTTGATAAATAAAAAATCCAATGTCATTATTGTAATAAATTTGGTCATTATGCATATGAATGCGAGAAGAAACAATATGACCAAGGAAGGTAAAGCCCAAATCAATCAACCAACACCAGCACTCCGACAAGTGCAATGTTAATGGCATTTGCGTCTCCAATTGAATGCAATGGTATGCAAGAAAGTCCACATGACATATGGTACTTAGATTCAGGCTATAACAATCATATGACTGGTAATTTAAATTTGTTTTCCATTCTAGATAATTCAGTTCAAACTGATGTTACACTTGGAAACAATGTCCAAGTTACTATTTTGGGAAAAGGTACTGTTAGTATTCTAACCAAACAGGGGGAGAGTAAGTATATCCCTGATGTCTATCATGTTGAAGGTATGAAACATAATTTGTTAAGAATTGGGAAATTGATACAGAAAGGATACAAAGTCTACATAGAATATAATCACTATGAGATTAAAGATAAGCATCCAAGAAACCAACTGATAACAAAAGTGCCAATGACAAGAAATCACTTCTTTCCATCGAGGATAGTTCCTGGCATGAAAGAAAAGACAAATATAGGAGATGCATTCAAGGCAGAAAGTAAAGAAATAGTCGAGCCCTTCGACAAGAAAGAAAATGGCAGCGCTGATTTTCAAGCTGCATTTCAGATAGAAGTTTTGGATGAATCCTGGTTGTGGCATTTCATATTTGAACATATGAATTTTGGTGGGTTGAAGCTACTGCACACAAAGAATATGTGAAAGGATTGCCATTGATCGACATACCAGAAAGGGTTTGTGAAGGCTGCATCTTTTTTTTTAACACAAACGAGTAATTTTATTAAAATGAAGGAAACTCGTATATTTTGGTGGATCCCAATCAACCAAGTTACAAAAATCGAGGAGATAAGAGACTGCACCGAGGCTTACTCTATAGAGAACTAATTACAACTGAAAGGAGCACCATTACGGAATAGATGAAAAATGCTAGATTCCCTGTCAATACTTAGAATTCCTTGAGGAAGAAGGTATCCTTTATTAGCTAGGGTGTCTACAAGTTTATTTAAACCCTGGAGAATATGATAGGATTCAACACTATCAAAATATTTCAATGTTATCTTAATTCTCTGCAAAATTACATTCAAGGAAGAATGGTTGAAGATGACTGCTGAATTTAAAGTTTTAACTAGCATCTTTGAATAACCAAATATTTGAACTGACTTGAACCCTTTTCCTTTTACAAGCTGAATTGCCATAAGTAAGCTGTAGCATTCAGGCTGGTTGTTTGTCATCAAACCAAGACCCCAACTGAAGCTGAGATTGTTCAAATTTCCAGGGAAGAAAATGACACCTCCAGCTCCGGATACCTCGGGGTTCCCTTTGGAAGCTCCATAAAAAAATATAGCTGCCGAAACATAATGCATCCAAATATTTTTAAGAGAAGCTTCATTCCCATGAAATTTCCAAGGAAAGGAACTAGCAGGTTTGTAACAGTTCAATTTTTTTACTGAAGTAAATGAGGCAAAGCCCGTCCACAAAGGAGCCGAGAGAGAGAGGCCATAGAACTCCCTGAGTATTCAACAAACCACTGTTTGGAATTATTAACCTCATGCTAGATATTAGGGACCATATCGTTGAAGATACAATTGTTTCAAATCAGCCATAACACCCACCATGTAAACTTTAAGATCGAATGGTAATGTTTATGCAATAAAGCAGAGGAAGCTTTCGAACGGCGTCTGGCATGCCAAACCAGGTAAAGGGACGTTACAGAAGACTGAACTAGGATAGAGCAATTTAAATACTGGAGAATTAGATCCCAAACTTTTCTGGAAAATTCACATTCAACAAGAAGGTGGCTAGCAGTTTCCAGTGCCGATTTGCATAAGCTGCATTAGAATGGGCCGTTAAAGCCACATTTAGAGAGGTTATCTCCTGTCAAAATCTTGTTGTTTAATACCAGCCACAAAAAGAAATTACCTTTGGCATACATTGGGAAGCCCAGACCTATTTCCATATTATTGGAGGGAAAATTGAACTATGGGGAGATTGAAGAGTGCTGAATCCTTTAGCTACTGTGTACACTCCATATTTTCCCCAACCCCAAACATCTTTTTGGGAGTTATGAATAGGAGCAAGGCCTGTAAGAGATAAGAGCAATAGGTGTTTTTGAGATTTAAGGCAAGCATGGATATCTGGAATAGACTAACCTACCTAGTTCCCAGAATTGTCCCAAATGCATATATTGGCTAAACGAAGAAGACCCTTATTTGTTGCCTAGTTCATTATCTCTGTTAGAGGAATGACTGAGGAAAGAGGAGGATTCCCGAAGATTTTATCCTCCCATCGATGTATCCTTTTCCCATTGCCTGGAATTCTAAATAATTGTTGGTTAAAGAATTCAAAACCTTTTCTGCAAGAATTCCAAATAGCAGTGCCAAGTGGTGTATTTGCAAAGGAAGTATTTCTCAATGAGCCACCCTTGATATATTTCTTAAAAAAAAATATTGCTGATTGGATGGTTCTTATCCACAAAAACCTGCCAGATAAGCTTGCCACTCAACGCCAGGTTAGCTAGACCAAGGTCCCTGATTTGAAGACCGCCTGCTGAGAATGGCCTCTTAAGTTCTTCCCAATTTACCATGTGCAACTTGTTTTGGATTCCATTACCTCCCGACCAGAGAAAATCCTACAACAATTTAGAAATCTGAACAAAGATACTCTTTGGGGCTAACAACAATGAGGATTGGAAAATAGGATAAGATGGGAGGATAACCTTGATCAAGATCAGTTTCCCAACCTTAGTTAGCCACTAACCACCCCAAAAAGCTATTTTTTCCTTTAACTTTTCGAGGACTTCAAGCTAGAGAGAAGGAGGAGACAATCCAAGGGTTAAAGGAGACCCAAATACTTGATCTTTTCCCATTTATTGAAACCAAGGAAACCCAAGAAGTCTGTTATTCGAAGAATTGCCGTGGGGTTCAACATTCCAGTAGTAAACAATGCTCTTGGCTTTGTTAATCAAAGCACCAGAGGATTGACAGAACTTGAAGGCTGCATTTTTAGCAAGCACCATAGAAAGACTTTTCCGGTCGAAAATTCATATAGAGCATGCACACCACTTGAAATTGTGCACTCTGATATTTGTGGTCCAATGCAGACATCATCCATTGGTGGCTGCAATTATTTTATAACTTTTATTAATGACTACTCAAGAAAAACATGGGTATATTTTCTGAAACATAAATCTAATACATTTAGTTATTTTCAGAAGTTCAAGGCACTCGTGGAGAACCAGAGCAGACACCGCGTCAAGATCTTAAGGACCGATGTAGGAATTTAATATGTTTCAAATGAATTTCTAAATTTTTGCAAGATCCATGGCATTCAAAATCAATTCACTACACGGTATACACCTCAGCAGAATGATGTTGCCGAAATAAAGAACAGAACCATCATGGAGATGGCGGTCAGCATGTTGGTAGCCAATCATTTTCCAAATGAATATTGGGGTGAAGTAGTCATAACTGCTATATACATTATGAACCGGTGTTCGACAAAGTGTGTGAAAAAAAAGTTCCTCAAGAAGCATGGACAATTATGAATCATAGTGTTTCTCATTTAAAAGTTTTTGGTTGTGTTGCATATGCTCATGTTCGAGATGAGCTGAGAAAGAAGCTAGACAACAAGGAACATAAATGTATTTTTGTTGGCTACTCTGAAGACACAAAAGCATAAAATTTGTATGATCGTGTTTCAAGGAAAGTGATAATCAATCAAGAATGAATCATGGGATGGAATTGTCGACATAAATGTCAAGATTGTGTCGAATGTCGACAATGATGACATGGTAGAGGAAGTGGTTCAAATACCACATGTAAGTCAACTGATTGCAGCACCGTCGACTCCCATGACACTGCGACATGGTTTAGCACAAGGACCATCGACACAAGTGGCAGCTCAAGCTACACCGACAAGCACACCAAGAGGATAACAGAATCCATCAAGCATTTCGTCAAGGTCGACATCGACAGAACCAGTGAAGACAAGAAGTCTTCCTGAGATATATGAAGCTTGTACACCAAATTCATTCTCTCTCTTTGCATTATTTTCTCCTATATATGATACACTAACATTTTAGGAAGCTGTGGAAGAAGAAGTATGGGCACAAGCCATGGATGAAGAAATAGAATGCATCGAGAAGAACCAGACATGGGAGTTGGTAGATGTACCAAAAGATAAAGATGTAATCAACGTAAAATGGATTTACAAGACCAAGCAAGATGTTGATGAGAATGTGCAAAAGCACAAAGATAGAATGGTAGCAATAGGGTTCACACAATAACCCGTCATAGACTTCAATGACACGGTTGCACCTGTTTCATGCATGGATACAGTCAGAACAGTCTTGGCCATTGCTGCACAAAACAGATGGCCTGTTTATCAAATGGATGTTAAGTCAACATTTTTGAATGGCTATCTAGAAGTGGAAGTATATGTGGAACAACCACAAGGATATGAAGTTCCAGGTCAAGAGCATAAAGTGTACAAGCTGAAAAAGGCACTCTATGGTTTGAAGCAAGCTCCTAGAGCTTGGTACAGTCAGATTGATTCCTATCTCACTGAAAATGGATTTCACAGAAGTGAAAGTGAACTGACTTTGTACACCAAATTGAATGAGCAAGGTAAGATGTTAATTGGCTTCCTGTATGTAGATGATTTAATATTTACTGGTGATTTTGGCATAGAAGAATTTAAAGTAGTCATGGAAAGTGAATTTGAAATGATTGATCTAGGGCTTATGAAGTTTTTTCTGGTCATTGAAGTTCAACAGTCTGAAAGTGGTATTTTTATATCACAGTCAAAGTATGCAAGTGAAGTTTTGAAAAGATTTAACATGTAAAATTCCAAGATAGCCCCAACACCAGCAATAACAGGTTTAAAATTGAGCAAGGATGATGAAGGATCAACTGTACATTCTGCATTGTTTAAAAGGCTTGTTGGCAGCCTTGTGTATTTGACAAGGACAAGACCAGACATCATGTATGGAGAAAGTCTGATCTCAAGATTCATGGAGTTACCAAAAGACTCACATTGGTAAGCAGGTAAAATAATTATGAGGTATGTAAGTGGCATAATAGACATTGGCATTATGTATTCAACCTCATAAAATTTTAAAATCATTGGCTACACTGACACTGACAATGGAGGCAACATAGATGACACGAAGAGCATATATGGGTACGCATTTCATTTTGGTACAGGTGTTGTTTCATGGGCTTCAAATAAACAACCCATAGTAACTCTGTTTTCAACAGAAGCAGAGTATGTTGCGGCGACAAGTATTGCATGTCAAGCTGTCTGGATGCAAAGAGTGTTAAAAGACCTTTCACAGAACCAACAAGAACCGACAACCATCTTCTATGACAATAATTCAGCCATTGCATTATCAAAGAATCATGTGTTTCATGAGAGAAACAAGCACATCGACATAAGGTTTCATTTCATAAGAGAGTTGGTGAACAACAAAGAAATTTGTTTGGAATTTTGTAGGTCCGGAGATAAACTTGCAAACGTCTTTACAAAACCATTGGCAAAGGATACTTTCCAGTGTCTGCGTAGTTATCTTGGAATGACAAGTTATGTACAGTGAACTCTGTCATGCACAAAGCAAGTCTAAGCTATGAAACATTTTGTAATTTAAAAAAAAAATCCCCACCTACTCATAATTAAGGGGGAGTGTTGGAAATATTAATTACTTGCAGATCCGTATCGGAGCTCAGCTGAATCTGTTAGAGTCCGTATCAGTTCAGATCTTGTCGGTCAGTCTGACAAGAGTGAAGAGTCCACGATTCAGCAATCTAAATGAGTCGAATTAATTTCTAAAGCTAGGTTTGAAGGTAGATAGTTATTACATCCATTAATGGCAAGTATGTAGATGGACGGAGAAGAAATTTCAGGTTGCCTATAAATAGAAGAAGAAGTTTGTAAATCATTTTGAACTCTAGGTGCGAAAAAGAGAGAAAGAGAGAACTCTAAGCAGAGAGTGAAGTTGAAGCTCAAGCTTCTGTGTGTGTGATCAGTCGGCGAGCCGACAAGTTTGGATCAATCGAAGAGATGACAAGTTTGTATTATCTTTTGTTATTTCTGGACAAGTTATTTATATGAAATAGTTTATGGTTGAATGCATGTTTACTTAGGCACACATTTTCTCCAGAGTTACTTGGATAAATGTTGTTTACAATTACCATTTGAGTAAAAGATCAAAGAATCCATAAATTTCTCACCCAGTGAAAGTTCAAGGTTTTACGGCAGAGTGGTCGACACAAGTTTCCTAAATGTTTGGATATATGTTTTTATAATTTTGTAGAATTGTTAGTGTGTCGGTTTTTACTTCATCTTACTCATAGGTGAAAAACATTTGTAATTTCTTAAGTCTTTTAGACTAAGAAATATCATTTGTAAATCCCAACTAAAACCAAACTAAAGCAAGTGAGTCCAAGTAAAAAGGTTGAGTAAAATCGACAGGTTGTCGAAGTGGTCAAACTGACAAGTAGTCGGTTCAGTTCTATCTAAAGTGTAAAAACAACAAGTTGTGGTCGAAGTAAAATGGCTTCCACTTCTGGTTCATTGCAAACTCCAATTTTTACAGGAAAGAATTATGAATATTGGTCTTTAACAATGAAGGGTTTGTTCAAAGGTCAAGATGTCTGGGAGATAGTCTAGCATGGTTATGCAGAACGAACATATATGACATCATATAACAATCTCATACAAGCTGAGAAAGATGTCTTGAGGGAACATAGGAAGAAAGATGGAAAAGCTTTGTTCTACATACATCAAGCCATGGATGAAAGCATACTACCAAGAGTAGCAGCAGCAATTAATGCTAAGTAGGCATAGGATACATTGGAGACTACATATCAAGGCTTGGGCAAGGTAAAGACTTCCAAGTTGCAGATTCTTAGAAGAGATTTTGAATCTCTGTCTATTAAAGATTCGGAGTCGATAGATTCATTCTACACCGGAGTTGTTGGTTTGATAAACCAACTGAAATGTCATGGTGAAGCCATAGAAGACCAAAGGGTTGTTGAAAAAATTCTTAGAAGTCTTCCCTCGAGATTTGAATCCTTGGTTGTGACCTTGGAAGAACACACAGACATGTCGGTGTTTACCATTAATGAGCTGCAAGCTTCACTCATCAATCATGAACACACATTCAATAGAACACAAACATCATTTGAAGGTGCATTCACAACACAGTCATCCATAAGCCATGGTAGAGGCAGGGGGAGAAACAACTCCAGAGGCAGAGGAAAAAGTTATTCTAGAGGAGGATGAGGCAGAAGTCTTGCAAATGTTGCTAGTAGACGAGAGAATCCGAATCCAAGTCAGCCAAGTGGTCAGAGGTTTGATAAATAAAAAATCCAATGTCATTATTGTAAGAAATTTGGTCATTATGCATATGAATGTGGGAAGAAACAATATGAACAAGGAAGGCAAAGCCCAAATCAGTCGACCAACACCAACACTTCGACAAGTGTAATGTTAATGGCATATGCATCTCCAATTGAATGTAATGTTGTCCAAGAAAGTCCACCTGACATATGTTACTTAGATTCAGGCTACAACAATCATATGACTGGTAATTTAAATTTGTTTTCCAGAATAGATAATTCAGTTCAAACTGTTGTTACACTTGGAAACAATGTCCAAGTTACTGTTTTGGGAAAAGGTACTGTTGCTATTCTATCTAGACAGGGGGAGAGTAAGTATATCCCTGATGTGTATCATCTTGAAGGTCCGAAACATAATTTGTTGAGCATTGGGAAACTGATACAGAAAGTCTACAGAGTCTACATAGAAGATAATCGTTGTGTGATTAAAGACAAGCGTATAAGCAACAAACTGATAACAAAAGTGCCAATGACAAGCAATCGCTTGTTTCCATTAAGGATAGTTCCTGACATGAAAGGAAAGACAAATACAGGAGTTGCATTCAAGGCAGAAAGTAAAGAAACAATCGAGTCCCTCGACAAGAAAGAAAATGACAATGCAGATTTTCAAGTTGCATTCCAGACAGAAGTTCAGGATGAATCCTGGTTGTGGCATTTTAGAGTTTGTACATCTAAATTTTTTTGGGCTGAAACTACTGCACACAAAGAATATGGTGAAAGGATTTATATTGATCGACATACCAGAAAGGGTTTGTGAAGGCTTCATCTTTGGCAAGTAGCATAGAGAGACTTTTCTAGTTGGAAAGTCATATCGAGCACGCACACCACTTGAAATTGTGCGCTCTGATATTTGTGGTCCAATGCAGACATCATCCATTGGTGGTTGCAATTATTTTCTAACTTTTATTGATGACTACTCATGAAAAACATGGGTATATTTTCTGAAACATAAATCTGATGCATTTAGTTATTTTCAGTAGTTCAAGGCACTCGTGGAGAACCATAGTGGACACTGCATCAAGATATTAAGGACCAATAGAGGAGGTGAGGTGAATATGTTTCAAATGAATTTCTAAATTTTTGCAAGACCCATGGCATTCAAAAGCAATTCACTACACGGTATGCACCTCAACAGAACAGTGTTGCCAAAAGAAAGAACAGAATCGGGGTGAAGCAGTCGCAACTTCTATATACATTATGAACCGGTGTCCTAGAAAGAGTGTGAAAAACAAAGTTCCTCAAGAAGCATGGATAGGTATGAATCATAATGTTTCTCATTTAAAAGTTTTTGGTTCTATTGCATATGCTCATGTTCGAGATGAGCTGAGAAAGAGGCAATACAACAAGGAACATAACTGTATTTTTGTTGGCTACTCTAAAGACACAAAAGCATACAAGTTGTATGATCCTGATGCAAGGAAAGTGATAATCAGTCGAGATGTTGAATTTGTCCAGAATGAATCATGGGATGGAACTGTCGACATAAATGTCAAGATTGTGTAGAATGTCGACAATGATGACATGGCGGAGGAAGTGGTTCAAGTACCACATGTAAGTCAACCGGTTGCAACATCGATGACTCCCATCACACCGCGACATGGTACAACACAAGGACCATAGAACAAATTGGTAGCTCAAGCAACACTGACAAGCACACCAAGAGGACAGCAGAATCCATCAAACATTTTGTCAAGGTCAACATCGACAGAACTAGTGAAGACAAGAAGTCTGCGTGAGAAATATGAAGCTAGTACACCAAATTCATTCTCTCTCTTTGCATTATTTTCTGCTATATATGATCCACTAATATTTGAGGAAGCTTTGGAAGAAGAAGTATGGGAATAAGCCTTGGATGGCAAAATAGAATGCATTGAGAAGAACCAGACATGGGAGCTGGTAGATGTACCAAAAGATAAAGATGTAATCAATGTAAAATGAATTTACAAGACCAAGCAAGATGTTGATGGGAATGTGCATAAGCACAACGCAAGAATGGTAGCAAGATGGTTCACACAACAAGCCCGTGTAGACTTCAGTGAAACGTTTGCACTTGTTGCATGCATGGATACAGTCAGAATAGTATTCACCATTGCTTCACAAAACAAATGGCATGTTTATCAAATGGATGTTAAGTCAACATTTCTAAATGGCTATCTAGAAGAGGAAGTATATGTGGAACAACCAAAAGGCTACGAGGTTCCAGGTCAAGAGCATAAAGTGTAAAGGCTGAAAAAGGCACTCTATGGTTTGAAACAAGCTCCTAGAGCTTGGTACAGTCGGATTGATTCCTATCTCACTGAAAATGGATTTCACAGAAGTGAAAGGGAACCGACTTTGTACACCAAAGTGAATGAGAATGGTAAGATGTTAATTGTCTGTCTATATGTCGATGATTTAATATATAATGGTGACTTTGGCATAGAAGAATTTAAAGCAGTCATGGAAAGTGAATTTGAAATGACTGATTTGGGGCTTATGAATTTTTTTTTCTTTTGGGCATTGAAGTTCAATACTATGAAATTGGTATTTTTATATCACAGTTAAAGTATGCAACTGAAGTTTTTTAAAAGATTTAACATGTCTAATTGCAAGACAACCCCAACACTAGTAATAATAGGTTAAAATTGAGCAAGGATGATGAAGGATTAACTATAGATCCTACACTGTTTAAAAGGATTTTTAACAACCTTATGTATTTGACAACGATAAGACCATACATCATGTATAGAGTAAGTCTGATCTCAAGATTCATGGATTCACCGAAAGACTCAGATTGGCAAGCAGGTAAAAGAATTATGAGGTATGTAAGTGGCACAATAGACCTTGGCATTATGTATTCCACCTCAGAAAATTTTAAACTCACTGGCTACACTGACAATGACAATGGATGCATCATACATGACAGGAAGAGCACATCTGGGTACACATTTCATTTTGGTACAAGTGTTGTTTCATGGGCTTCAAAGAAACAACCCATAGAAACTTTGTCTTTAGTAGAAGCAGAGTATGTTGCAGCGACAAGTGCTGCATGTGAAGTTGTCTTGATGCGGAGAGTGTTAAAAGACCTGTCATAGAACCAACAAGAACTGACAACCATATTCTGTGACAACAATTCAGCCATTGCATTATCAAAGAATCATGTGTTTCACAAGAGAACCAAGCACATCGACATAAGGTTTCATTTCATAAGAGAGTTGGTGAACAACAAAGAAATTTGTTTGGACTTTTGCAGGTCTAAATATCAACTTGCAGACATCTTTACAAAACCATTGGCAAATGATACTTTCCAGTATCTGCGTAGTTATCTTGGAATGACAAGTTCTGTACAATGAACTCTGTCATGCACAGAGCAAGTCTAAGCTATGAAACATCTTGTAAATTTTGTTTTAAAAATCTCCATTTGCTCATAATTAAGGGGGAGTGTTGGAAATATTAATTACTTGCAGATCCGTATCGGAGCTCAGCCGACTCTGTTAGAGTCCGTATCAGTCCAGATCTTGTCAGTCAGTCTGACAAGAGTGAAGAGTCCACGATTCAACAACCTAAACCAGTCGAATTAATTTCTGAAGCTAAGTTTGTAGGTAGATAGTTATTACATCCATTAATGGCAAGTCTGTAGATTCACGGAGAAGCAATTTCAGGTTGCCTATAAATAGAAGAAGAAGTTTGTAAATCATTTTGAACTCTAGGAGAGAAAAAGAGAGAGAGAGAAATCTGAGCAGAGAGTGAAGTTGAAGCTCAAGCTTTTGTGTGTGTGATCAGTCGGCAAGCCGACAAGTTTGGATCAATCGAAGAGCCGACAAGTTTGTATTATATTTTGTTATTTCTGGACAAGTTATTTATATGAAATAGTTTATGGTTGAATGCATGTTTATTTAGCCGCACATTTTCTCCAGAGTTACTTGGATAAATGTTGTTTACAATTATTGTTTGAGTAAAAGATCAAAGAATCCATAAATTTCTCACCAAGTGAAAGTTCCAGGTTTTACGGCAGAGTGGTTGACACAAGTTTCCTAAATGTTTGCTTATATGTTTTTATAATTCTGTAGAATTGTTTACTTTTAGACTAAAAAATATCATTTGTAAATCCTGACTAAAACTAAACCAGAGCAAGTGAGTCCAAGTAAAAAGGTCGAGTAAAATTGATAGGTTATTGAAGTGGTCAAGCCGACAAGTAGTCGGTTCAGTTCTGTCTAAAGTGTAAAAACGACAAGTTATCGGTTATCGACAAGTTGTGGTCAAAGTAAAACCTGTTGGCAGGACCGACAAGTAAAAGCTTGTAGGGGTAAAAAAGTTGGGTCCATAAGTACGACCATATTGGTATACTTGTCTAGTCGGTTTCAATCGACAAGTAAAAAGAAAAAGAGGTCGACGTGACTTTTATTATTATAATTGAGTAGTAACTCAAGTTTTTTGGCTCAGTTTCTTCTAACTGGTATCAGAGCGAGGTTTAGGGATGAAATCTTGTCTTAAAAGTGAAAAAGTAATTTTTCTAAGGAAAATTAAAAATTAAAAATGGCTTCCACTTCTGGTTCATTGCAAACTCCAATTT
Source organism: Pseudotsuga menziesii (assembly GCA_001517045.1). NCBI lineage: Eukaryota > Viridiplantae > Streptophyta > Pinopsida > Pinales > Pinaceae > Pseudotsuga > Pseudotsuga menziesii. Next base: position 906,517 of record LPNX011012197.1, read on the forward strand.
TTACTGGAAAGAATTATGAATATTGGTCTCTAACAATGAAGGCTTTGTCCAGAGGTCAAGATGTCTGGGAGATAGTCCAACATGGTTATGCAGAACCAACAGATGTGACAACATATAAAAATCTCACACAAACTGAGAAAGGTGTCTTGAGGGAACAAATGAAGAAAGATGGAAAAGCTTTGTTCTACATACATCAAGTGATGCATGAAAGCATACTCCCAAGAGTAGCAACAACAACTAACGCAAAGTAGGCATGGGATACATTGTAGACCGCATATCAAGGCTTGGGAAAGGTAAAGACTTCCAAGTTGCAGATTCTGAGAAGATATTTTGGATCTCTGTCTATGAAATATTCAAAGTCGGTAGACTCATTCTAAACCAGAGTTGTTGGTTTGGTAAACCAATTGAAATCTCATGGAGAAGCCATAGAAGACAAAAGGGTTGTTGAAAAAACTCTCAGAAGTCTTCCACCAATATTTGAATCCTTGGTTGTGACCTTGGAAGAACACACAAACATGTCGATGTTTACCATTGATGAGCTACAAGCTCACTCATCAATCATGAACACAAACTCAACATAACACAAACATCATTGGAAGGTGCATTCACAACATAGTAATCCATAAGTTGTGGTAGCGGTAGGGGAAAAAACAACTCCAGAGGCATAGGAAGAAGTTCTTCTAGAGGAGGACGAGGCATAAGTCCTGCAAATGTTGATAGTAGAGGAGAGAACCAGAATGTAAGTCATCCAAGTGGTCAAAGGTTTGATAAATAAAAAATCCAATGTCATTATTGTAAGAAATTTCTTCATTATGCATATGAATGCGGGAAGAAACAATATGACCAAGGAAGGCGAAGCCCAAATCAGTCGACCAACACTAGCACTCCGACAAGTGCATTGTTAATGGCATATGCATCTCCAATTGAATGCAATGTTGTCAAAGAAATTCCACATGACATATGGTACTTAGATTTAGGCTACAACAATCATATGATTGGTAATTTAAATTTGTTTTCCAGTATAGATAATTCAGTTCAAACCGATGTTACACTTGGAAACAATGTCCAAGTTACTATTTTGGGAAAAGGTACTGTTGGTATTCTAATCAAACATGGGAGAGTAAGTATATCCATGATGTCTATCATGTCGAAGGTTTGAAACATAATTTGTTGAGCATTGGGCAACTGATACAAAAAGGCTGCATAGTCTACTTAGAAGATAATCACCGTGTGATTAAAGACAAGCGTCCAAGCAACCAACTGATAACAAAAGTGCCAATGACAAGCAATCGCTTGTTTCCATTGAGGATAGTTCTTGACATGAAAGGAAAGACAAATACAAGAGCTGCATTCAAGGTAGAAAGTAAAGAAACAATCAAGGCTCTCGACAAGAAAGAAAATGGCAGCGCTGATTTTCAAGCTACATTTCAGACAGAAGTTCAGGATGAATCTTGGTTGTGGCATTTTAGATTTGGACATCTGAATTTTGGTGGGTTGAAGCTACTGCACACAAATAATATGGTGAAAGGATTGCCATTGATCGACATACCAGAAAGGGTTTGCGAAGGCTTCATCTTTGGCAAGCAACATAGAGAGACTTTTCCAGTCAGAAAGTCATATAGAGCACACACACCACTTGAAATTGTGCACTCTGATATTTTTGGTCCAGTGCAGACTTCATGCATTAGTGGCTGCAATTATTTTCTAACTTTTATTGATGACTACTCAAGAAAAACATGGGTATATTTTCTGAAACATAAATCTAATGCATTTAGTTATTTCCAGTAGTTCAAGGCGCTCGTTATGAACCAGAGTGGACACCGCATCAAGATCTTAAGGACCGACAGAGGAGGTGAATACGTTTCAAATGAATTTCTAAATTTTTGCAAGACCCATGGCATTCAAAATCAATTCAATGCATGGTATACACGTTAGCAGAGCGATGTTGCTGAAAGAAAGAACAGAACCATCATGGAGATGGGGCGCACCATGTTGGCAGCCAAGCATTTTCCAAATGAATATTGGGGTGAAGCAGTTGCAACTACTGTATACATTATGAACCAGTGTCCGACAAAGAGTGTGAAAAACAAAGTTCCTCGAGAAACATGGAAATGTATGAATCATAATGTTTCTCATTTAAAAGTTTATGTTTGTGTTGCGTATGCTCATGTTCCAAATGAGCTGAGAAAGAAGCTAGAGAATAAGGCACATAAATGTATTTTTGTTGGCTACTCTGAAGACACAAAAGCATACAATTTGTATGATCTCGTTGCAAGGAAGGTGATAATTAGTCGAGATGTTCAATTTGTCGAGAATGAATCATGGGATGGAACTGTCAACATAAATTTCAAGATTGTGTTGAATGTCGACAATGATGACATGGCGAAGGAGGTGGTTCAAATACCACATGTAAGTCATGAAGCACTAACGACTCCCATGACACTGGGACATGGTTCAACACAAGGACCATCGACACAAGTGGCAGCTTAAGATACACAGACAAGCACACCAAAGGGACAACAAAATCCATCAAGCATTTAGTCAAGGTCGACATCGACATAACTAGTGAAGACAAGAAGTTTGCGTGAGATATATGAAGCTGGTACACCAAATTCATTCTCTCTCTTTGCATTATTTTCTCCTATATATGATCCACTAACATTTGAGGAAGTTGTGGAAGAAGTATGGGCACAAGCCAAGGATGAAGAAGTAGAATGCATTGAGAAGAACAAGACATGGGAGCTGGTAGATGTACCAAAAGATAAAGATGTAATTAGCGTCAAATGGATTTACAAGACCAAGCAAGATGTTGATGGGAATGTGCAAAAGCCCAAAGAAATAATGGTAGCAAGAGGGTTCACACAACAACCTGACATAGACTTCAATGAAACATTTGCACCTGTTGCACGTATGGATATAGTCAGGACAGTCTTAGCCATTGCTGCACAAAACAAATGGCATGTTTATCAAATGGATGTTAAGTCAACCTTTTTGAATGGCTATCTAGAAAATCAAGTATATGTGGAAAAATCATAAGGCTATGAAGTTCCAAGTCAAGAGCATAAAGTGTACTGGCTGAAAAAGAAACTCTATGGTTTGAAGCAAGCTCCTAGAGTTTGGTACAATCGGATTGATTCCTATCTCACTGAAAATGGATTTCACAGAAGTTAAAATGAACCGACTTTGTACACCATAGTGAATGAGCAAGGTTAGATGTTAATTGTTTGCATGTATGTAGATGATTTAATATTTACTGGTGACTTTGGCATAGAAGAATTTAAAGCAGTCATGGAAAGTGAATTTGAAATGACTGATCTGGGGCTTATGAAGTTTTTTTGGGCATTGAAGTTCAGTAGTCTGAAAGTGGTATTTTTATATCACACTCAGTGTATGTAAGTGAAGTTTTAAAAAGATTTAACATCTCTAATTGCAAGACAGCCCCAACACCAGTAATAACAGGTTTAAAATTGAGCAAGGATGATGAAGGATCAACTGTACATCCTATGCTGTTTAAAAGGCTTGTTGGTTGCCTTATGTATTTGATAGCGATAAGACGAGACATCATGTATGGAGTAAGTATGATCTCAAGATTGACGTGAGATTGACGGAGTCCCCAAAAGATTCACATTGACAAGCAGGTAAAATAATTCTGAGGTATGTAAGTGGCACAATAGACCTTGACATTATGTATTTAGCCTCAGAAAATTTTAAACTCATTGGTTACACTGACAGTGACAATGGGGGAAACATAGATGACACAAAGAGCACATCTGGGTACACATTTCATTTTGGTATAGATGTCGTTTCATGGGGTTCAAAGAAACGGCCCGTAGTAACTTTGTCTTCAGTAGAAGCAGAGTATGCTGCAGCGACAAGTGTTGCATGTCAAGCTGTCTGGATGCGTAGAGTGTTAAAAGGCTTATCACAGAACCAACAAGAACCGACAACCATCTTCTGTGACAACAATTCAGCCATTGCATTATCAAAGAATCATGTGTTTCACAAGAGAACCAAGCACATCGATATAAGGTTTCATTTCATAAGAGAGTTGGTGAACAACAAAGAAATTTGTTTGGAATTTGGCAGATCTGAAGATCAACTTGCAGACATCTTTACAAAACCATTGGAAAATGATACTTTCCAGTATCTACATAGTTATCTTGGAATGACAAGTTCTGTACAGTGAACTCTGTCATGCACAGAGCAAGTCTAAGCTCTGAATCATTCTGTAAATTTTGTTTTAAAAATCCCCATCTGCTCATAATTAAGGGGGGGTGTTGGAAATATTAATTACTTGTAGATCCGTATCAGAGCTCAGCCAGCTCTGCCAGAGTCCGTATCAGTTCAGATCTTGTCGGTCAATCCAAAAATAGTGAAGAGTCCACGATTCGAAAATCTAAACCAGTCAAATTAATTTCTAAAGCTAAGTTTGTAGGTAGATGGTTATCATAACCATTAATGGAAACTCTGTAGATTCACAGAGAAGCAATTTCAGGTTGCGTATAAATAGAAGAAGAAGTTTGTAAATCATTTTGAACTCTAGGTGAGAAAAAGAGAGAAAGAGATAACTATGAGTAGAGAGTGAAGTTGAAGCTCAAGCTTCTGTGTGTGTGATTAGTTGACGATCCGACAAGTTTGGATCAGTTGGAGAGCCGACAAGTTTGTAATATCTTTTGTTATTTCCAGACAATTTATTTATATGAAATAGTTTATGGTTGAATGCATGTTTATTTAGCCGCACATTTTCTCCAGAGTTACTTGGATAAATGTTGTTTACAATTACCATTTGAGTAAAAGATCAAAGAATCAATAAATTTCTCACAAAGTGAAAGTTCAGGGCTTTATAGCAGAGTAGTCGACACAAGTTTCCTAAATGTTTGGTTATATGTTTTTATAATTTTGTAGAATTGTTATTGTGTCGGTTTTTACTTCATCTTACTCACAGGTGAAAAACATTTGTAATTTTCTCAAGTCTTTTAGGCTAAGAAATATCATTTGTAAATCCTGACTAAAACTAAACGAGAGCAAGTGAGTCCAAGTAAAAAGGTCGAGTAAAATCGACAAGTTGTCGACGTGGTCAAACAGACAAGAAGTCGGTTCAATTCTGTCTAAAGTGTAAAACCAACAAGTTGTGGTCGAAGTTAAACCTGTCAATAGAACCGACAAGTAAAATCTTGTAGGGGTAAAAGAGTCGGGTCCATAAGTCTGGCCATATTGGTATACTTGTCTAGTCGGTTTCACCTGACAAGTTTAAAAAAAAAAGTCGACGTGATTTTTTTATTTATAACTGAGCAGTAACTCAAGTTTTCCAGCTCGGTTTCTGCTAAAAAGATTTGCTCGAACCCATTGCACTTGTTGTTGAGTTGGATGATGAACTCGATCGAGAGACGAGCTGAGTTGTACATTGGTAATGCGCAGAGGAGGAATTGATTTCCATGAATGAGTATAGATTGTGGACGCAAAAAGGTGAATCGTGGACCTCTATTGCATGTGGCCAGGCCGCGTTGATAGTGAACCTCTGCGTGTTATTGCTTGGTAAATAATTTTTCTAGCAGCTGAGACGGGAGGTTGTTACAATTTTGGTTACCAAAAATATGTCGATTTGTCTTCAAATATTGAGCGGTCACCTGTCATGCTGCCATGAAAGGGATCCGTCTTCCATTTTTTGAGCCTGTGAAGAAGATTGTAGCTTGTGTCTAGCGGTCGATGTGACAGAGACCTTGTAACCATCAAAGAAGATTGAAGTGGAGCCTCTGGTTGTGGTCACATGCGAAGACGAGTTCTTCCAAGGGCGCATGGAGAGTGCACAGCACCCGTGGGCTTTAGAACGAGGATCGAGGGCACATTAAAAGACTTTGGTAATCCAATATTGGTTTTGTTTCTAAATCCAATTTTTTTGATATGCTGATATATTGATCCATTGCGTGGGGTTCTTCAAGCCATAAAATGGTTTTCTTTTGTCCTAACCAAAGTTGGTTGGTTTGCCATATATTTGTGCATATATAAATTGCGTAATAAAGTGGCTATTATACTTTGGTTAATCCCTTGAAGTGCATAACCATTTTTTTCATTGTTGAAAATTTTGATATTCTCGTAGGTGTCATGTACATATAGTTATGGGTTTTGAACTTATGTCGGGACAATGATAGCCTACTGTCCCAATCATCTATCCTATAAGAGGAACTCAAAAGCACACCCTCTTATTTTGATGCGCATACCATATTGGGTTTCATATTGAAAAAAATGCTTATGAAGACTATTGAAGCCTATTGTTATGAAATTGATGTTGAGCATTGTGATGGGGCTTGTAGGTAATATTGAGTGAGAGAAATTTTTACACCTAAGGATGGTTGAAAATTGTAATTGGGTGCATTTTTGGTGGTACTCGACACCCTAATGTTAGCAACAAGTGTAGGAAAACAAGTCCAAACAAACAAAAGTACAATCATGGAAAAATCCTCGAAGCGATAATGGCTTCAGGAACTCGAAGAAATCAACCAGATGATTCAAGCAGAGAATTTCAAGCTTAGAAGACATATACAAGTTGCGGACAATGAGAAGCAAGAGTTTCAAGAGAGATTTCAGAAGTTGCAACTTGAGTTGCAAGACAAGGACAAGATGGTGGCAAAACTCAAAGACAGTGAAAAATAGTCTACCATGCAACGACAACCCAACTTCTACTAAAGATGTAAAACCCATGACGAAGGAATGCACTGTAAGTGATTCAAGATGTTTATCTGTTGTTCCTTTCCCCATTAAGATGTAGATATTTCTTTTGGTGCATTTGAGAAGCATATGCATGATATTAGTCTTAAGATTCTAACCAAGACGAGCTCCAATGGAAAAGGTCTTGGCATCAATGGCCAAGGGATGACTAATCCCATAGAGATTGAACAAGTACCTTAATACATAGGTTTGGGATATGACAAAGGGGGAAGTAGAGAATGCCCTAAAGTTGTTGAAGCAAGCGAATCTTCAGAAGAAGAGCCCAATTCGGTGCTCTTCTGAAACAACCCGAACCAAAAGGTGACACATCACTCCATGATGAGAGTGAGTGCGAGTTAAAATCAAGATGCTACAATCTTTCAGTCGGGGAATAAGCTATAGGAAAAATGTTAGACATCTCCAAAGAGAGATGGACATTTTGAAGAATGAGTGAAGAAAGATTCACCTTATTAGATTTGCACAAAGGAAAACCCTAACAGGTATAACAAACATAACTATTCCAACATATTCTTTGATTACAAGAAGTATGGCCATGAGACACAAGATTTATGGTATCAATATCCATGCACTTATTGTGGATTAAATAACCATTGTGTAGCCAAGTGTTGGAAAAGTAAATCCTTTTGCAGGAAACTCATGTCAACCAGGAAGGGGGCACGACATAAAGACCATCCTCCTCATCATAAGGAGGAGAGTGGCAAGAATAATTTTTCCACTCATTGCCATATGAGTGGACATTGGGTGGAGAAGTGTTGGAAGCTTCATTCCCAGCTTCGTCCAAACCATGGAAAGAAAGTTCTACAAGCACCTGTGAATCATTAGAGGAACATTGTACGAGCACCAACATAGATAGAGGTAGTTGATGAAAGAGTTGATCAAGAACCTACAATCCAAGAAGTAGTTCTTGAAGAAGATCAACAAAAGCAAAATCTATTTGAATGGCTTGGTAAGAAATGGATATCATTCTTGCATAGCTAGATCGAAATAGCATGTTATGTTTACCATTCTTGTAGGAAAGATGGGTAAAGAGACACTTCATTGGAGAGGGTTCTCCAAATCAGCCTTTGTTTCAAATGCAACAGCAGAGAGAGTTCATAAATCAACCTCTCAGGCAGAGATCAAATCCGAGATGGTGATCTAGGATAGATATTCAAGGCGAAGATCGATTCCAGAATCATAAGACAAAGACTAGTTCCAGGATGGAGGTCAGTCGAGATCAACAAGATGGGAAAGCAAGAGAGCTTATCATCACCAAGATGTTGAATACTTTTTGAGGACCAAAATTTCTTTTTGTGGGGAGGATTGATCCAAGAGGATATTGATCGTCGAAGATTTCAAAAGGTCTTCATTTTTTTCGAAGCTATCTGTACAACAAAGAGCTCAAAGGGATATTTCCAATGCAACTTGAATGGGGTCGAACGAACTTTATATGCGAAAGATATGAAAACAAGAAGTTTTGGACAAAAACTAAGGAAAAGGCAAAAATAAATTAAATGTATAAAATAATAAATGCAGGATTAAGACAAATGCTTTAAGTGGCTTTAATAAGTTCATGCATTATTCATTTGATGATTAGTGCTTGAAATGAGCTTGAGAAAACTCATGCATTTATTCATGTGAAATTGTAATTTGATTAACACTTGAAGTGAGTGGAAAATTACTCACGTATTATTCATTTATTTGTAAAAAGGGAAATTGGTTTTATGTGATATACACCTTACAACTAATTTTCTATTTTTCTATTTTTAAAAAAGAGGTTGAGAGTCTCATGGGCATGGTTGAGAATCTCTTAGTTGGTTTCATATTCTTTTCCATTTTATGCCTTGAGTTGGTTTGGGATCCTATAATTATGAATCTTGTTTTTCCTTAAAAAATCAGGTAGCTCCTAAAATTGTGGATATTTTTCCCTCGAACTTAGATTTGGAAAATCTATATAAGCCTCTCCTTAGGAGATCGAGGTGGAGCTTAGGGGAGCCACATAAACTATGTAAGTCCCTTTATGGGAGAGTATGCTACTTGATGTGAGAGATTATTTTCCTTTGTAAAGGAGAGATAAGTACAGGTAGGCTTGCTTGACAATGCATCTTAGCCACTTGAAGTGAGAATGCATTGTAGCCCTTTTGTAAAGGAGAGATAGCAAGTTGCAGGCTTACTTGAGAATGCATCTTTGCCATTTGAAGTGAGATTGCATCGTATCCCTTTATAAATGAGAATCAACCCCTATTTGGGAGAAGCAATACAAGTGGTTGGGCGATTGTGCAAGCCCAAAGACATAGCCAAATATTTGGCGAACTTTGTTATCAATATGGTTTGCACTTATTTTTATGTGTTTGTTGATAATTTCAATTGTTGAATCTGAGTTATATTATTATGTCAATTTTCATGTTATTAATGAAAAATTGAGAAAATATTAATGTATCTAGTATTGGAGAAAACTGAATCAATTTTGTGATGCTCAATCCCATATCAGTAATAAATAGAACAAAACTAAAATGAAAATCACATGGAGTTTACCTTTTTGTTTGTCATCCTTCTTGAACCAGAGATGTTCAACAACATCGAATCTGAGAGGTAGAGTTGAATTGTGCTTCTTGTTTTTCTTTGCATTTTTTCCTATTCTTCTTTTGATGCACTAGTAGCTTTTGTATTGTAGATCCACAACTACCCATTATTCTCTATCTACAAGGAGATATTTCGTCTTTAACATCCATAACTCAAATCTTTGGTCATTAAACTTCTCTATTTATATTCTTGAATTGCTTGTCATTTTCATTACATAAGATTCACTGCACAAAACTCCCACTCAAGCACATGTTTATCATGGACACAAGATAAACTTGCTCTTCAAAGAATGATAAAAACCTTAGCAACATAGGTGTCCCCCTTAATCCATTAACCTCCCTCTAATACCATTCGAAGAGTCTGACAAACTTCTGTGAGAAAAGTTATACTAACATAATCTAAGACATAAGAAATAACTATGGTGCACACACACACACACATTATGTCAAGATTTACTCTAGAAACCCTTGATTGAGAAAAGCAACCTAATTGAGAGTTGCTACTTTCTCTATCTCATTGTATTGACTTCATCATTCATATTACAATATTTAGGTATCTAGCAACTTCCTAAAACTCTAATGCATTAACCCAAATTAGATCACAACCCTAATTCCTTAATCATAATTAGTACTTTACAATGTGTCGAAACCATTGGCTAAAATAATATATAACATACTTGAACATTTTTTGAGGGGGATTCACCCTTGAACCCTTAAACGGGAGGCCTATCAGCCCTCCATGCCCCCCAAGGGGTTGGCTCTCCCTTGAAACCCCTTCATCCAATGGTTGGCCCATGAACTCCTATTAGGATGTGATTACATCTACCTACAAAGAGTACACTATATATCCAATATGGCCTTCCAAATTGTCCCAAAGGAAATATATATATGTCTACATGGGGTTAGAGTGTGGTGTTGGAGAAGAGGGGACCCCCCTTAACCTTCAAATCTATCTCTCAATATCTCCTCGTGCGATCATGATCAAAACCTTGAGTTGGTATTTCCATTCATTTGGAATCTGTCTTGCATCTTTGTCCTCATCCATAGTTAGTTCAAGCACATTTTTTGGTAATTATTGGACTTAAACTCTTTCATAGTTAGTTCAGGCACATTTTCCCCTTCAAATCCTACCATAATAAGTTGTTCCTATTTATTTTATTTTATTTAGAACTTAATTGCTATTTGCAAGTTGCTATTAGGGTGGATTCAATCAGGATAGTCACCATTTAAAGAGGGGATGGTTGGAAGATGGGTAGGGGAGGGAAGATGAAGATCATACCTAAAGGGGTTATGGTGTGGGGAGGGCAGGGAATGGAACAATGGTGTAGGGGGTGAGGAGGGTATAACTAAAGGGGAAGGTGGATGTATGAATGAGAAAGAGGAAAAAAGGGTGTAGGGTGGGTAGGTAGATGAAATATAAGTGGATAAAGAGAACATAGGGGAGAGAAAAAGAGAGGAAGGGGTATTGGGGGAGGAAATAGGGGAGAAGGGAACATTAGGGAAAAGGGATAAGGAGGCTTCCCTGAGTTTACTGGATATTTTCCTTGAGATCTAAATTTGATGGGTGGTAGCCCTAAAAAAGTGATGGGGTGTGGACACTGAAAGAAACGTATCAACCCAAGAGATGGGATAAATAGGATGTATGCTAACCTAACTTCTATATCCGATTAGTCAGAACTAATCGTCTTGCTCTTGACCATTTGAGGTACATTATGGCTAACTCTTTCTGTCGAACCTAACTTTATTTATATAGATCATTATTGGGTATGGGATAATACCATTGCTTCAACCCCTGGATGGAGGCCCGATGATTAAGGAATAGTTCTACCCCCACATAATATCTTCATGCCTAGATGGAAATAATTGATTGCTTCACCTCACAAAACCACCCAAAATAGAACCCGCTAAGATCTAAAATGATTTATACCAAATCTTCCCACCTTTTTTCTTCTTTATAAAGTTCTGATAGCCATGATCTTGATCACTGGGTAATGGATGCTACTCACTTAATTTATTCTCTTTGCTTGAAATGTTGTTTTCTTCCACCTTTTTTTTTACGACGTACCCCCTAGCGGGGCTGTTACGTCCACAAGAACAAATCACAAGGGGCCCACCCAAAGGGGCCTCATCTCATTCGCCCTGATTATTGAGCTAACTCGATGGGGACATCAAGTGAGCCCCTTATATAGCAATGTATATCCACCCAGGGATTTGACCTCGAGACCTTCTACTCACAAATGACAACACTCAACCACTTGAGCTATCCCATCGAGTTTGGTTCTCTTCCACTTTTATGTTGTGTTCTTTATCATTCATCCTTACGTGGGAGGACATAAATTGGTTTGAATTGAATTATTTCTCATTGGATGGCTTGGGACTCAAGTTTGTCTTTGTTGCTGAAAGCATTTCACTTGCAAACTTTAGAATTTATTTAATAATTGTTTCCCTCTTTTTTTAAGTATTTAAGGGATTTGTGGTATGTGCACAAGTTCACTAGTTTTTCCTTGCACCAATTATTTGCCACCCTTTAGCATGCTAGAATAATAATGCACTGAAATTTTATCTTTTAGCATGCTAAAGAAATCACACAACAAAAATGTAAAACTCATTGCACCACTATGTTGTGCAACTAATGCCAATAATTCATTGCATTGAACCCTTTAAGCATAGCCACTACTCCATCTTTAGTGCATCATTGATCCAACTCCAACACATAAACCACCTGAGTACAATTCAATAAACATGACATAGTCTAGAGGTTCTATGCACCCAATTGAATAGGTGATCAAGTTTGACCAAGTACACACACCCTAACCAAACTAATTTCAAGGAACGTGATGAAGGTCATCTTTGATTAATGTGCATACATTGTTACATGTCACTTATTTTTAGTTATTTGACCCTTCTTGTATCAAAATCTAACAATATCAATTGTAAATCATGGAGAAATTCAGTTAACAAAGTAAATACATATGAATAGAATCAAGACATGGACTAGAATAACATGAATTCTCATACACATAGATATGCACATTCATTAAACTCCCATTTTCTCCCTCTTAGTTTGTAATATTTGCGTGTTCAAATTCATTTAATAGATCTCTAGTAGAATTAGACTATAGTGCATCAATCCTTTATTTTATTTTATTTTGTAGCTCCTTTATGTATCAACAATAATATGTACATTTGAACAATATTTGTTGTTGTGGATTCTTTGGCTTGAATTGACCCTTTAGTTTATTATTAGTTAACGCAAATATTTAGTGCATTTATTCCAAATGTATTAATAGTTACACTTGAGTTCTTAAGTTTTTATCATGCATTGTTTTACTATTCCTATCATTAGTCACTACATTCTGCTACACATTGGATCTTTATATTACACACACATTTTTTTAGGTTCTTGTTGAAGACCTTTACATCTAATCTAAACAACCATTATGAAATCATTTACACATACCTTTATTAAACAATTCACATATGCACCCTTAACATTGAATTATTGCTTTTCTACTTTCAATTATGATTCACAACAAACAACCTATTGCATTGCTTTTGTTGTGACAAGTTTGGGTTTCTTAGCTTTAGCATAGCCTGCAGCATAATATCAGTGATTGTGACAAGCAATCAAACAAGAAGTGGTTTGATCATAGTAGGAAGATAATATACACAGATAAATAACCTACCAAGACAAAAGAAGGCCACACAAGTTGACATATTGAGACATTAATAAATGATGTGATGCAAGGCTCTCAAGAAAACAACACCATAATTGTTCTTTGTGGTAGAACATGAGGCTTGGATCATTGATTATAATCCATAAATGGCCCTTTTGACATTATTCAGTATGTAACTCAAAGGTTTCATAGATCCAAACAAAGAGAAAGAATGCCTTTTCCATCTACAAATATAGATCAAAGCTAAACCTCTTCATTTCAACATTAACAATAATAATCAATAGAACCTAATCATGGCAAACATGTTTAAATGTCCCAACTTAACTTTTGTATCCCATTCACACCACTGCATTATTGGTTGCTTGTAGTAAAGCAAACAATTGTAGATCCCGCATAAATCCAACTCATAATCAACTCATAGGCTAGTACAAGGTCCTTTGTAACAAAGCACTACTATACATATATAGTGCACTGTTTGATCAATCAATCCTTTGGGTATTGCAGTGCCCAATTTTTTTACCATGTCAACCAACGTAGAATTATGAAATTAATTTATAATTACCTAGACTATGGGTGAGTTGATCCACCACCACAAACCTCTATGAATTATGCAAAAAGAAATATATCATGTTTTGTTTATTTAGTCTGAAATAATAGTGACCATTCGTTTCAATTTAATTAAATAGTGTTGGAAATAATAATCACATATGTAATAACAACATGGATATTTACCCTGTAGGATTAGTATGGGGAAACTCCAACAAAGGAATGGCTTGTTTCACTCTTTATCCTCTCCCAATTATTATTACAACAAAAAGGCATTGCGTGACATAGATTTTGGATATTTTTACTTTTCTTCTAAGTTTGGCGTGTTGGGACAATGTTTGTTCTAGGTCGACAAGTTCCTCTCTAGCCTCGTTATCCAATATATTTTGGAATGGTATATGTAAGTTCATAACCTTGAATGGCTTTGAGCACCTTCGCCACACTATCAACTTGGTGGTCACCGATCAATGTAGATATACATGACATGAAGTTAATGTCTAGAGTCGGTTTTGGAGTGTCTTGGTTCATTGGAAAGGCACACCATAAACATGCTAGGTACCCTTTCTTTAAGGCCCACAAACATTGGAAACTCACATTGGTTCGCCAGACCAAGAGATGATTGGGAGGGAACTTGTAGAGGTAGAGAAAGTTATCATGGGAAACCTTTTTGATAGACATGTACTATGCATGATGGACAAAATGGAAAGAAGAATTGACTGGATTATATATAAATTGGGAATATTCAGATGGGCACGCTTTGTTGGGTAGACGAAGTGGGTGCATTTGGTTGGGCCTAATATGAAAAACTTCAAGATTTGGATTTGTTGAGAGGTATATCACCCACCTATATTTGCACCACAAATTTCAAATGAGTTTGATTGTTAGGGAACACTTTCCCACGTTAAAACATAGCTCATTATTTTAATTGATATGAATTTTTACAAATAAAGAAATAAAACATATATATACATGCATATTATTGATTTATGATTATGAGTTTTAGTGAAAATACTATTCATAGAAAAACAATATTAAATAATAAAAGCCATTACATAATATAACATATCATAATCTAGATATCCATAATCATTAAATTCAGATAATATTTCCTTCTTTATTTCCATTGAATAGAAATGCATGAACAAGAACTTACTTATTACAATGTAAACGTTGGCTTCTTGGAGGGTACATTGGTTGAATCAGGGTGAGAGGAAAATCTCGTGGTTGCCTCCCATTGCTTGTCAAGTATTGAGCTCACCTTGAACCTTATGTACAACCCCACATCTACCCAACCCGAAACAAACCCCTCATGTACACGGTCTTTCTCGTAACTCTGCTCCCTTCCTTATGGTAAAATTTCTTTGATGTCCCTCTCCAACCAATAATTCATCTTAATTAGAATGTTTAGGGTTCAAAAGCGAAAAGTAATGACCCTTTACTTTTACATCATAACTTTTCGTTATTATACAACCACAAAATAACTTACTTTTAACTTTTTACAATTTATTCATATTTTGAAGAAACCTCATTTTATTTATTACATGGAGAAATTTGAGTTACTACATTCTTGAAATATATTCAATTTCTATTTCAAGATTTTACTATCTTTTTTTTTATAAAGTTTTTAGAGTTACTAGTTTCTTGAAATATATCCAATTTCTATTTCAAAATTTTACTATCTTTACTATTTCTTGAAGATTTCAAAGTTGGTTAGCGTAGACATAGATGATATGGCTCTGATACCAAATGCCGAGAGATGGTTTTCCTAGTTAGAATCTAGTTCATATATATATAGTTTCACCGAAAATATGTATTACTAGAAAAAAATGTCAAATAATGGAAACCATTACAAAATATAACATAACATAAGTTCGAGTTAATGAATCATTTGATGATATACTTACTATATATATATATATATATATATATATATTCTCTCTCTCTCTCTATATATATGTATACATACACACACACATATATGTGTTTGTATATGTATACATATATATGTATGTGTATATATGTATACATACATATATATATATATGTGTGTGTGTGTATGCATACATACATATATATATGTGTGTGTGTATATGTATACATATATATACATATGTATGTATGTATATATATACACACATATACATATGTATGTATGTATATATATACACACATATACATACATACATATTGTATATATACATATATATGTGTATGTACATACATACATACATATATATATATATATATATATATATATATATATATGTATGTATATATACATATATATATATATATATACATACATATATATATATATATATATATATATATATATATATGTATGTATATATACATATATAGATGTATGTATATATACATATATATACACACACATGTATATATGTATGTGTGTGTATATACATATATATGTGTATGTATGTATATATTTTTTTTCCAGAGAAAAAAATCCTTTATTCATTGAATAACATGGACTGCGCGTTAGAGCTTACATCATTGCACCTAACATCTCATTAAGTTCAGTGCATCACAACATATCTGCGCATTAGCTTGAGCATTGCTCTTTACAAAAAAATACAACTAAAGCTCTCAGGGCTTTGATTCTCCCATCTTTAGTCTTCAAACTATAAGGAAAAAGAGTCTTTTGTCCTCAGCTTCAAAACAGACCTTCATCCTCTCTGTGCCTCGTTTCTGTGCTTGTCCTATCTTCCTCTAGTCACGTGACCTCTGCTGGGCTTGTGTCTTGTTTAAAATTGGAGAGTAAAATTGAGTTACTGTAGACCCACTTGCAATCTCTCCTTCTATTACTGGCTGGATTGCTAATGCTTGTTTGGAGAGGGTATCTTCCT
Source organism: Pseudotsuga menziesii (assembly GCA_001517045.1). Taxonomy (NCBI): domain Eukaryota; kingdom Viridiplantae; phylum Streptophyta; class Pinopsida; order Pinales; family Pinaceae; genus Pseudotsuga; species Pseudotsuga menziesii. Next base: position 922,894 of record LPNX011012197.1, read on the forward strand.
CCATGTTGTATTCCCTGTAGATGTGATTAAAATTGACTGCATCAAAGTTTGGTTGGATAGCTCTTATTACCTTCAAGTAATTTTGCAGATGTGGAGCTCTGATGTAATTTTTTCCCCGTTGCCCAATCTATTACTGTTTTTGAATCCCCATAAATATGCAATCTCTTGAGCTGTTTGCCATTTGCAATCTTCATTGTGGCCCATAATGCTGAGAGTTCAGCTTTATTGTTTGTTGATCTGCCCAGTCCCAACTTAAAGGAGATTTTATTGGTTTCATCCAGATAGATAATGCCCCCTGCTCCTCCTATGGGGGGGTCTCCTTGACTAGCCCCATCAAAAAAATCCCAAGGGCAACTCTTATCAAGTTCTGGGCCCTTGACATTTCTCTTTTTCTCTTTCTTTGGGGAGGACTGGTACTCATGAACCTTCTGCACCAACATGTATATGTATATATATATATATATATA